>AWWV01008751.1:0-41439 GCA_001974805.1 Corchorus capsularis
GAAGCCGCCCTAGTGGGGCGGCCTGCCCATGGTAAGCCACCCTCTTGGGGCGGCACGGGTCATCAGTCCTAAAATTCGTCAAAAATTGCATTTTTTTTGAAATCGTCATCAAAATACGGCATGTTATCGTTCATTTTTCTTAACTCGTCATCAAAATACAACACGTTAACGCTATTCTATGTTCGTGATAGTTTCAAGATTAGAAAATGAAACAAAGGGCAAAAGCGTAAAAAAACGTCAAAAATGGGGCGGTGATTAGCAAAAATGGGGCGGTATTTAGCAATCCAGTTAAAAAAAAGACTCAAGGGTAAGAACTGACTAGAAACTAACATATGATCTTCTTAGTAATTTGGCAAGTGAGAAAAGAAGGAAAATGACAAAAAATTTCAAATAGATACTCCTCATCGATTCTCAAAAGGGGTCTTTGGTAAATTTCCTGGGTCTTTCAAATAACATTTAGTATATATAGTACTAATAGGATATCGATCTTTGTTTGGGTAGGATGTTTTTAGGGTTTAGGGTTTAGGGTTTAGGGTATTCATGCTTCTTCGTTATAACAAACTAACCTTTTTTTACTTTTAAATTTTTTTTTTCTTTAAACAAAATTTTCATGTTATTTTCTATGCTCATGGATTTATTCGCATATACAAAATCATTTATTTGTCATGATTGACATCCATAAGAATCAACCCTACAAAGTCATTATTACTCATCATCGGTATGTAGGGAGAAAACTCGATTGTGTTTTTTTTTTTCATTATCCTAATATTATAAGCTTAGATGGGAGTTATATGTTTTTGATTCATTTGCTTAACTCATTAGATGAGCTATTGCTGGAAATTAACAATCAAGTTTCAAAATACTTAATTAGTGTTGATTTGGTAGAGAATTATGAAATAGAGAGATGTTAAAAAGTACTGCACCAAGAATCCTGCAATGTAACAATACAATGTTAGTGATTTATAGGAGGTTAAACTTTTAATTTTGCTTGTTACTATGAAATGCAACGCCTTATAAAAGATGTATCAGTTATTAGGTTGGGGCGGTAATCCGGCACCAGCAGCATAAACACTGAACCCAGCTTGGGTTATGACATTATAATTCAGGCTAGGGTGAGATGTGAAGTCGAAAAAATAGGCATTTGCCTCCATATCATTCCTAATCTCTTCCCAATCGGTTGCTGCTGAAAATTCTGGTGCTTTGTGCATTATGCAGACAGCATCGGCCCCCTCACGACCATCTTGTAAATTTTCACTAACCTCTATGTTATCAAGACCACGACCACGAACATAAGCCCTAATGAACCTCTCGTTGTTGGAGGTGGCACCAACGGATCATAGATTCTAATCTGGCTTTGCTCATCTTTCGCCAAAAAGCTGTATGAAATATAACAAGGGACTATTCCACCATTCAATGGTGTATTCTCTGTAAGAAAAACCCAGGATGGCAATAAGTTTATCTTTCAAAACCCTCACCCCATCTTCTTAGCATCATCTTTATGAACTTGTTCTTCCTCTGTTTATTGGCGATGATGCAATTTTTAAGAAATTTTGAATCATCGGCATGACTTGCATCTTCACCGATAGCATGTGACAGGTAGGCGGTTGCCCATTGAAGGCCAGGACCACCGACAGCAGCTTGGGGTTCGATTGTGAGAAATTTTTCTCGAAATACAACATTGTTATCAAGTAGTGCTACAACTCTTCTAGTAAAACATAAAAATGCTTCAAACAAAATCAAAAGATGTAGCATTGAATTACCTACCTAACACGTTAATAAAATTTCTAGTTGATTGAAAATTCATTATATTTTTACAAGTTTTTATCAATTTTTTTTCTTCTGTGAAGAATGAATAAGAAAAAAAGATTAAAGATATCTCCAAGGGGATAATCCCGTGGTTAAAGTTTAGGATTTTTTGTGGGAGGTTCCGGATTCGATTCTAGGATGGGCGAGGTGAGATTCTGGGAAAGGAGAGGGCTACCTCCTACTCCGTGTAGCCCATTTCAACATCATGTTCATGAGTAGCAAAAAATAAAAAAAGAAAAAAGATTAAAGATAGTGATGTGGAAGTTGACTAACAACAACAACATGAAGGGGTCAATGTAGAAATATGGAAAAAGACAGGGTAACTGATGCAAATACAATGGGGAAAGAGACTTTAAAGCAAATTACCAATGAAGTTTTTTAGAAACTGAAAAATTACTACAAAAGAAAAATTTATTCCCTAAAATTTTCAAATTAAAAAAAAAAAAAAAGGAAAGAAAGAAAGAAGGAAGTTTGGAAAGGCAGAATTAAAAAACCTTTTCTATTTTGTTTCGTTTGTTTTCTCTTTTTCTGAGACGGTAGAAAAGAAAGAAGAGAGAGAAGAAAGAAAGGAGAGAGTCACCGGAGAGAAAGAAAGAGAGACCCAAAGCCAACACCTCTCTGTGTTTTCCATTGGATCTGAGACACTGAATCCCAAACTCACAGCAATTTCATATATTAAACAGTTTATTTGCACAGATTGTAAATACAAGGCAGAGATCTGGGCACTGCCGCAATCTCAATCAACACTCTTATCCTCCAGGTATTTCTCAAACTTGTTCTTACTCCTTCACTCATACTAGAATTACATTTATACTACTTATTGAAGATCAATCTGTTTTTGCTGCACATGACCTTAATATCTTGCTTAAATTTTAGTAAATGAACATGATTTCTGTATATACTTGATTGTCGATTTCCAATTCCCGTGTTTTGTTGTCTGCCTCCAGCACCAAACTCTTTTAGGTTCTTTCAAATGTATTCCAAACGCCAATCTTTTGTTTTAGGCAGAACCCAAGAATTGAACAATCTTTTGGTATTTCGTTTCTGGGTTTGCCCTGTTAATTAATGTTTCAAACTTCGATATATATGTTTTCTGACTTATATCGTATATTCGCAACTCATTCAATTTCATCATTGGATTTGGCTGTTAGGACTTCTACAGTGTGATCACCAAGATCAATGTGATCACTGAATTGGGTTACATTGGAAGTTTGAGTTGGGCTGTCCTGGCTAGTGTGCAAGCAGCAAGGCACATCAATTATATTTTCTTAGTCTCAACATTGGTAAAATATGCTGAATAGAAGGTTATTAAATCCGATAACTAAATAGAAGTAATGGTATTTAGTAGAATTGCAGAAGCAATATCCGGTGCGTCAAATCTTTTATCTGCTACGCAGTCTTCTGCAGCTTCACATATGTCTCCTGCATTGTCACCGCAGGCAGGTAAAAATGCTGCCCATGGGTTTGGTTTTGTCAACTCTGGACACAAGAATAACTTACGGCTCTCCTCATCACTCCAAGATTTCTCATCTTATCGCCGGCTTGATCCAGAAACAGCTGATGTTGTATCTGATATTGATAAGAGCATGACCTACACAAAACCCCCTCTGCAGCGAGAAAATGCCGGGTCGAGTTTCTCAAAGGAGAAGGGTATGCCTGGTGGAACCCCATTTCTCCGCAGAAAGTGGGTGCGATTAATCATTGGTTTCTTGTCCATACTTTTGTTAATTTCCTTGACATATATGGTTTGCATATACATTTATTCAAACTGGTCCAAAGGAGCCTCCAAGTTCTATGTTGTTCTTGATTGTGGAAGTACAGGAACTCGAGTTTATGTGTATCAGGCATCTATTGATCATAGGAATGATGGTAGTCTGCCAATTCTCATGAAATCGTTAACAGAAGGTCTTTCTAGAAAACCAAGTTCACAAAGTGGACGTGCTTATGATAGAATGGAGACTGAGCCTGGCTTTCATAAATTAGTGTACAATAAATCTGGCTTGAAAGCTGCCATAAACCCACTTATTTCATGGGCGGAGAAGCAAATTCCTGAACATGCACATACGGCTACTTCTCTTTTCCTTTATGCTACAGCTGGGGTTCGCAGGTTGCCGACTGCTGATTCAAAATGGCTTCTAGAAAATGCCTGGTCAATACTAAAGCATTCACCCTTCTTGTGCCGTAAAGAGTGGGTTAAGATTATCAGTGGGACAGAGGAAGCTTACTTTGGGTGGACAGCGCTTAACTATCGCACAGGCATGTTGGGAGCCATACCTAAGAGGGAAACATTTGGTGCACTTGACTTGGGTGGATCATCATTACAAGTTACTTTTGAGAATGAGCATCGCCAACATAATGAGACCAACTTAAATCTTAGAATCGGAGCTGTTGATCATCACCTTAGTGCCTATTCTCTCTCTGGCTATGGTTTGAATGATGCATTTGATAAGTCTGTAGTTCATTTACTAAAGAAGGTCCCCGATGGCTCCAGTGATAGTCTGGTTGACGGCAAGATAGAAATTAAACATCCTTGCTTGCACTCTGGCTATAAGGAACAATATATCTGTTCTCAGTGTGCTTCTAAAGACCAAGAAAGCGGTAGTCCTGTTATTGGAGGGAAAATTTTGGATAAAGGAGGAAAATCAGGAATTTCTGTGCAGCTTATTGGTGCTCCAAATTGGGAGGAATGCAGTATGGTTGCCAAAGTCGCTGTCAATTTATCTGAATGGTCAAGTCTATACCCAGGGATTGACTGTGATTTGCAACCTTGTGCTCTTTCCGATAATTTGCCTCGTCCTTATGGCCAGTTCTATGCCATGTCTGGCTTTTTTGTGGTATATCGGTTCTTCAATCTGTCTTCAGATGCCGCACTAGATGATGTACTGGAGAAGGGTAGGGATTTTTGTGAAAGAAACTGGGAAGTAGCAAAAAACAGTGTTGCTCCACAGCCATTTATTGAACAGTACTGCTTTAGAGCACCATATATTGTATCACTCTTGAGAGAGGGTTTGCACATTACTGATAGTCAACTTATCATTGGTTCTGGAAGTATAACATGGACAATGGGTGTTGCACTGTTAGAAGCTGGGAGGTCATTTTCAAGTAGACTGGGGCTCCGTCGCTACCAAATACTCCAGACCAAGATTGATCCAATATTTCTTATTGCCATTCTGTTCGCGTCCTTCATTTTGCTTGTTTGTGCATTATCATGTGTCAGTAATTGGATGCCAAGATTTTTCAGGAGGCAATATCTCCCTCTATTCCGGCATAACAGTGCATCCTCTACCTCTGTGCTTAATATACCATCTCCTTTCCGGTTAAAGCGCTGGAGTCCTATGAACACAGGTAAAATCTCAAACTTGGGCATAGTTCTGCTACTTCTCTTTGCTCTGTTTTCCCATCAAAGAGGAATTTGAAAATTTAATGATTATCTTAATGTAGAACTTTTTCTATGAATTGCATTGTTTCATTAGTACATTTGTTTTCATTCTTCAGATGCCATGTTGATGCTCGCAAAGTTGCAACTCTAATATTGACTACCTTCTAAAATAGAAATACTTAATAAGCAATTTACATTATCAATACTACTTTCTTGCTCTTAAAACTTATTGCCCTACATAATTGTGCTGTAAATGGTCACATGGTTGTTACTTAAATGCACTTGGTGTAACTTGGGTAGTCATTACGATCTTGTCTATGATCCTTGTTCTATCTTTGAAGGAAATGTTATGTGTCTTACAGGGGATGGAAGAGTTAAGATGCCCCTAAGTCCAACTGTTGGTGGTTCTCAGCAAACACCATTTGGCTTGGGACATAGTCTTGGCAGCAGCACCCAGCTCACAGAATCTTCCTTGTACCCATCAACCAGTAGCGTTTCACATAGTTATTCCTCCAGTAGCTTGGGGCAGATGCAATTTGACAGTAGTGGCATGGGTTCCTTCTGGTCCCCTCACAGAAGTCAGATGCGACTGCAAAGTAGGAGGTCACAATCTCGAGAAGACCTTAATTCGTCACTAGCTGAGACACAAATGGTTAAAGTGTAGTGTAGGGAATGCTTTACAGAAGTTTTGGTATGCTTATATCTTCTCCTTTTTGCATCTTAGTTTATAGGAAAGAGACATGAGATTAAAGATTTGTTATCTCTAATTAAGTTAGGCATTTTTTTTTGTAACATACAGAACTTGAGAAGCAAAGTGAGTTAACACATTCATTCGTTTTACCATAACCATGTTAGTACTGCTGAACCAAGTAGAGCACATTGTCTTTTCGGAACTTGTACTACCATGCCTAGACACGAAAGTAAAATAGACAATGAAACATTAATCTTTGCTCATCAGCATTAGTGCTTTGGATCTAGCTCATTGTTTCTTTTGATTTTAGAGTTAAGATAATCATGAAGGAAATTACTGTGTTGTATTGTAGTTGATCTTTGATGAATTGAATTCATTCCAGATGCCACCACCATTCCTGTATCTATGGTAAGTGGGATGATTCGAAGCTAATGATGAAATGGCCTGCTCATTGCTTCACAAATATGGTCAGAAGGGACCTGGATTTCAAGCATTGCCATGGGTTACCATTTTTATCGTCTCAGAGGCTAGGTGCTGACCTATTGCTCTTGACATGGGACAATAATTTGACTACATTGCAGCGGCCCTTGCTGGCAGGCAGGCCTGATGGACAATCGGCTACATAACATTATTACTCTGTTTCCCTTGGGCCTGAGTGGACGACCTGAAAATTTTTCTTGTCATTCATCTAATACTCCAATTCAAGATATAAATTCCTACTTTATGAGAAGAAACTATAACATGATATACAAATTGCAAATCAATCTTTATACATTCATTACCAACTGCTGATGATACTTTTCCCTGAAAAAGAAAAGCCATTAGTTCGATAAATGTGACATTTTTAAAGTCTTGAAAAAGGGCTTAATATGTTTTTCCTTGATTGACAAGTCACATCTTGTCTTGCTACTATAAAGGAAGAGCTCTTCTTTTTGGTAAAAGAAGTAAGAGCTCTTCAGTAAAAGAACTTTGTAATTATTAGCTTTAAAAAATTACAATACTTGAAAGGATCCAAAAGTCATGGCGAAAAAAAAACAAAAAAATCCAAAAGAGTCATATCTATATCTTGGGAAATATCCTCGACAGCTTATAACCTCAATTATGTCTGCACTCTGCAAGGAGTGTGTCCTCCTAACTGTATGCATTTTTTTTTTTTTTTTTGTTCGAACAGGAAAATAGCATTTCATTGATAAAATCATAAAAGCCCCACCAAGTCACCTGGGGGTAGTACATCCAATCGTGAGGACAGCATCTTAGCTAAAGATGGCAAACGGGCGGGTCAGATTGGGTTTGGGTTCGGGTTATTTTCAGGATCGGGTTGAATTTGGGTCTAGTTAATTTAAGTTTGGGTTGAATTTGGGTCAGGTTAATTTGGGTTCGGGTTCAGTTTGGGTTTTGGCCAGATCATTTACCCATTGTTTCTGGATGAATAATGTCATTACCTTTTTCAAATTTAATGTGTAATTTATTAATTTACCTTTTAAACTTATTCATATGAAAATTGTATGGCATAAATGAAATTTTCATAAATTTTCGGATTCGGGTTTTTTCGGGTTTGAGCTTTTTCGGGTTCGGATTTTTTCGGGTTTGAGCTTTTTCGGGTTCAGGTTTTTTTGGGTTCAGGTTCAGGCGGGTTCGGATAGTTGACTTTTTCTAGTCAATCGGGTTTAGGTCGGGTTCGGGTTCATGTTTTCGGTCGGGTTTTTTTCAGGTCGGGTTCACTTTGCCACCTCTAATCTTAGCCTAGTTTTTTTTGGCTACCCAATTTGCTACTAAATTTGTAGACCTGCGGACATAAACGAAAGAAACAAAAGGCATAGAGCTAACAATTCTACGGATATCATCTTCGACCATGCTAGTATCCCATCTGCCTTTGTGACTAGAGTTATTTAATCCCAATTAGAGACTTGTTGTCAGACTCCAATATCACCCTATGCCATCCATGTCGAGTGGCTAAAATACATGCAAGTCTTACTACAAGTGCTTCAGCTATATCAACCAGGTCAACATAGACCAGCTCTGACGCTCCGTAAATAAGGCTCCCATTATGGCCCCTGCACACTACTGCAATGCCAGCCGAGCATGTGTTCTTGTCAAAGGCTGCATCGCAATTAATTTTAATTACATCAACAGGGGGTGGTTGCCAAGGCAATGGGGCACTAGGGACTGCCCTTGGTTGGGTTGTTGTAGTGGCCGCTTCGGTAAACTCCGTATGGTCCAGTAGAGAAACATTCCAAACTCGTTCAGGATCACCAACTTGTCCTTCAAACAAAAAAGCATTTCTTGCTTTCCAGGATTCCAACATAAATAGCTAATAAGAGAAGCAAGACTATTCATTCTCGAGTCACCAAGTGCAGTTGTAACATCATCCCACCATGTTTTAAAGCTGACAAAACCCTCTCTTCACGGAGTATAACTGAAGAAAGACAATCTCCATGTTGGTTTGGCAAAAGGGCAGAAAAAAATAATATGTTCAAGAGATTCAACCTCATCCCCAGACCTTAAACAACTGGTGTCCCTACCATGGTGCCTTTAAACAAGATTTTCCCTGGTAGGAATGATGTCCCTGCAAGCTCTCCAAATAAAGGTTTTGAATTTTGGAGCCGTATTAAGTCCCCAAATTTTGCGCCAAACTTTGTTTGATTGGTGATGTGAAGAGGTGGATGTCTCTCTAGATCTTCTTGATTGTAGGCTCCATCGTAAATAAACCTGTGTAATTCCCATCCATAGTGAAGTGCCAAACTAACCTGTGCCGGACTATTTGGTGGACCAATAGGAATTCTCAAGATAGACTTAGCTTCTTCCCTGCTGAAAAGTTGATTCACCACCTCAGCTTTCCACCTTCTACTATCTTGATCTATTAAGTCTTTTACAAAGTGGTATCGGTTCTCACTTGGTGGTTGGGATGAAACTCGAAAGGATGGGATATTGGGGACCCATCGGTCCCTCCAAATGAGCACCTCTTCGCCATTGCTAATTAATGTTCCATCTCACGCCTTTTCTAAGCCCATGAACCCCTCTTGCCTTTGTGCTTCCAACAAGGAACTATGAGGGAAATATACACTTTTGAGAACTTTGTGGCACAAGCTGGCAGGGCTATTTAATAACCTCCATGCATGTTTTGCTAGCAACGCTTGATTGAAGCTGTGGAAGTCTCGGAAACCCATTCCTCCTTGATCCTTGTGGTTGGCCAAGCTTGCTCATTTGAGCCAATGAACTCGATTCTCATTCTCATCAGAACCTATCCACCAAAATCTGTTAAGAGCCCCATCTATGTCCCTGCAAAAAGAAAGAGCAAGCAAAAAACATTGCATCACGTAGACAGGCACAGCTGCAGCAACGACTTTAATCAAAATCTCTCTTCCTGCTTGTGAGAGGAGCTTGCCTTTCGACCCCTGAACTTTCGATTGAACTTTATCCAATATAAATCGAAAAGCAGCTCTTTTACCTCTACCCCATACCGTGGGTAAGCCTAGGTACTTGCTATCAGCAACAATATCTTGGACCCCCAGTCTATGTTTAAGTATTCTCCTGCTATCAGATGGCACATTAGATGAAAAGAACACTGCAGATTTAGAGAAATTCACCATTTGTCCCGTTGCATTACGAAATTTCTCCAGAACATCCAGGATGGCTTCACGGCTTTGTTGGCTAGCTTCTGAGAAAATAATGCAGTCATCTGCGAATAAAAGATGGGAAAGAAAGGGGCATCTTCTATTAATACGAAAACCTTGCCAATCCCCCAAAGCAGCTTTCATACTTACCAGCTGAGAGAGAGCCTCTGTTATGAAGATACACAAGTATGGCGAGAGTGGATCACCCTGCCTCAATCCTCTTTCGGGTGAAAAAGCTTCACCTCTTTCGCCATTAACAACAATGGAAAACTGTACTGTGGTAATGCACTCCATCACCCGAGAGATCCAAAAAGAACTGAAGCCCATCTTGTACAAAAGTTTTTCTAAAAAAAGCCATTCAACTCGGTCATAGGCTTTACTTAGGTCAAGTTTGATTGCCATGTAGCCCCTCTGGCCAGAGTTCCTTCCTTTAAGAGCATGAAACGCCTCATGAGCAACTGTATGCTTTCAGCTCTTTCTTTTCAATGTATACTAAATAATGGGCTTCGACCCTTAATTAATATGTCAATGTTGGAATTGTCCATATCCATGTAGCTAGGGCTTGGGGCTCTGATCTTTTCTCCATATTGACAAATCAAAATTAAATAAATTAAGGGTGTTGCTAAACACTGCCCTAAATTGCTATTTACCGCCCCCACTTTTTACACTTTTGCCCTTTACTTCATTTTCTGACTTTTCAAATTCTCTAAAATCCTCTGAAATCTTCAAGCTACCACGAACATAGAATAGCCCGAGAACTCCGGAAATGGACGATTACGTGCCGTATTCTGATGAAGAGGTAAGCAAAATGCAAATTTTGGGAGATTTGGGACTAATATGACGGTGTCGTCCTGGTGGGACGGCACCGCGTCATTTCTTTTTCTTTTTTAAATAATAATAAATAATGCTATAAAAAAATTTTGCAGGTTAAATTGGAAGATTTTGGTGGTGATGGTGTTGATTATAGTCCACTCTTCATGACTGACGAAACTTTTGCGACCGATTTAGATGCAATTCAATGGTGCAAAGATATTGCAATTATACATCATTTCGATTTAGTTATTTCGTCGCACAAAGAAGACGATAGGAGGAAGATATTGAGATGTTTCCGTGGTGAACGGTATAAGGGGGTTTTTGAGAGAGTTGGATACCGCCGTGCGAAAAAATACTAAGACCAAAGCGTGCAAATGCCCTTTCCGAGTCATGGTCAAAACATCGCGTGAGTGTACAAGGTGGAAAATTGTAGCATATCCTGGTATAAAGGGTATGCACAACCATGCTATGCCTGTTTATCCACAGGAATATCGACAGATGAGCAAACTTAGTGATGATTTAAAAAAAATTGTGCGGGGCGTGGCCTTAGCAAAGCCGTCTGCTGTTCACGCCACTCTTCTGCAACAAAACCCACATGACTACGTTACTAGAAAACAAATGTACAACTATAGAAATGTAATCCAGATGGAGAATTTAGAGGGTAGATATGTTGTGGGTGAATTGTTTCATAAAACGAGGGAAACCAAATATATATACGAGACTATTGCTGACCCGGAAACCAGCAGGGAGAGTCATTTGTTTATGGCACATCCAAAATCTCTCGCTTTATTCTGAAACTTCCCCTGGTTCATTGGCATGGATACAACCTATAGAACCAACAAATACAAGATGTCGTTTTTTGAAATCACAGGGATGACTCCAACTAACATGAACTTCATGATAGCGTATGTAATTATGAAGGATGAGAGCCAGGGGAGCTATCGTTGGGTCATGGAGAGGTTGAGGATGTTGATTGATCCTGATGTGCATCCGACGACTATTGTGACTGATCGGGAGTTGGGGCTTATGACACCGATTATGGAGTTTTTTCCACAAACTCCCCACTTGCTTTGCACCTGGCACATCAACAAGGACGTTGAAGATAGAGTGTACAGAATTTGTAACAAAAACAGGGGCATCACATAGGGATTCAAGAACGGCATCTTTAGACAAATCTTGGAATCCCCAACAGAAGTGGAATACTTTAGACAAGTCGAATTGATGAGAGCTCGGTGGAGTTACAGGCCTCAGGTGGTATTATGTATTATTAGTCGTAGCATTTATTAATAATGTTATTATTATTGATATGGTTATTTATATTAGTCTATGTATTTATTATTTCCGCAGGTGGTATCTTATGTTGAGGAGACATGGTTAGTGCACAAGGAGAAGTTCGTTCACGTGTGGACGAACAATGTGTGACACTTCGGCAACACTACTACCTGTAGAGTGGAGAGTGCACACTCTATGTTAAAACAATGGCTGAACTCGTCCACTGGTGGTTTGGATACAGTGTGGAAGCAGGCGGACACGACAATACAAAATCAACTTGTTCAGATCAGGTTACTATGTTAAAGTTTATTTATTGGGTTTGGTGCTATCATTGTTTATGGTTATTTTCTAAAAACATGTTATGTTTCATTATCAGCTACTCACTTGAAGAATCGAGACGTAAAGCAGGGCCCCAGTACTCAGGCTTACCATTTCAGTACCTGACATTAAAAGTTTCCCACTACTGTTTGAGATTGCTTGATATTGAGCGACAACGGATGAGAGATTTGAGCGATGAAGTGGATGATCGCTGCGGTTGTGTGTTGAGGAGAACGCATGACATTCCCTGTGCTTGTGAGCTTAAGGATGCCATGGAATCGGATATTAATGTTGGTCTCCATCGCATTAACATATTTTGGAGGACACTGGACATAGGTGATCAAGTTGAGCAACTTGATCCTGATGATTTTGACGGAGCTGATGATGTGTCGGAGTATCACCGATAGTTTAACTCACTTGTTGATGAAATCATAGCAAGCGATCCTACGGTTGTGTGCAATGTATCTCGTATAATCCACAGCCATCTTTACCCGGATGAAGCCAATTACCTTGAACTGGAGGTGAACACGAAAATTAGAGGTCGACCGAGGGGCAGTAGATCGACGAGACGTGATCCGAGTTCGTGGGAGTACAGTTAGAGGGGTCGTGGCTGTGGTCGGTCCAGTAGTGGCCGTAGTTCTTCCACTGGTCGTGGGCGTAGCTCTTCGTCATCCGTCCATAATGCCTTTCCAAATGGTACGAATAACTTTAGTGCTTTGTGTTTTTTTTTTTAGATTTCTTTTCCAAATACTGTTTTTAAATTAATGTTTATAATTATTATTACAGGCCGAAGTGGGAATGATATTTCCAAATACTGCCACCGTAGACGAATCCCAGAGATAAATAAGCCGCTCGTTTGAGGATACCTTGATGTGACTGCGGATGGCAACTGTGGATTCCGTGTTGCAACGTCCTTCGTTTTCAACACTCAAGAGGATTGGCTGATGGTAAAAGATTGCTTGACAAACGAGCTTTTCACCTACCGAGCTATGTACACGCCTATGTACATTGTCGAGATCGGTAGAGTCGACGCAACTGTCCGATGTATTCGGTGGGATGGAGGTCCATGTCTACGTAACCACTGGATGCAAGTCTGGGCTGACTTGTTTCCTATTGCTACATTTTTTAATGCAGCTGTCTTTTTTTTCACATACGGGCTACATCGATCTTTGACGCTGTGTTGTACTGTATTGTCGTTGTGTGCACCCTCCAGGGAAACACGACCAAGTCGGGAGATCGTGATTGTCCACTTAGGAACTGATTTAGAACACTTTATACGTCTAGATTTAGTAGGTAATTTTCCTGTACCGCCTATACTGTCATGGTGGTACGACCACCATGACCGTTCTGTTGACGGTTGGGATGAAAGATATCATACTAGGATGGTAGAATGGCGAGCTCAAACAAATGTATTTCAGTAGTGTTTACTAAAGTTGTATTACAACTTATTTGAATTTACTAAATGTAATTAAGTTTGGACGATAGTTTTCATTATCTATTTTGGGGAAATCACTGTCAATTTCCATTTAGCGAAAAATGGGGTAACATAATTGTACATTTCTCAATGGAGCATTAGACTCAAATCGAAAAACAAAAGCACTACTTTGCTTCTACGTAAACATATCATTACATTCAAAAGGATACACAATTTTATAGATATTTGCACATAACATAAAGGATGAAATTAGTTATAACATCTAATAGAACCTATGGGCGGAAAGGGAAGTGAATTCATGGGCAAAAAAGGAGACCAATGGGCGCATGGGTTCAAGTTTCCATTTAGGATCACCTTGACTCGTTTTGCCTTTCACTAGCCAAGCAGATCCTAAAACCTAAACCCAGAAACTAGAACCGTATATGTAAATACTATAGAAAGAATCATCAATAAAAGGACTTATCATGGGATACATTATTCTGCCAACACTCAATGGATGCATTAGACTCAAATCGAACAAAAAACACCTCAGAAAGGAGGAAGTTTTCATTCGATCTACCCTTTATTGATTATTCCTTCTACAGTATTGACATATATGGTTCTAGTATCTATGTCGGTGTACATACTACTATTTCTGTGTTTAGATTCAGACGTATTCTTGATAGGTCTAAATCTAATCCCAGAAATAGTATTATATACACCGCCACAGGTACTACAACCGTATATGCCAATACTATAAAGGAATCATCAATAAGGACAGATCGAATTCAACTTCCTCTTTTCTGAGGTGCTTTTTTGTTCGACTTGAGTCTAATGCATCAATTGAAGAGGATGTAAAAGAATGTACCCCATGTCTAAATTCAAATGTTTAGATCGCCTACATCGCCCGCATCCTACATCGCCCGTCACCACCAAAATCTTCCAATAAAACCTGCAAAATTTAATTACCAAATATTAATTACACAAAAGTGTTAACACTAATTAATCTTAATTAAATTTCATAATTTCAAAATTGTAACTAATAATTAATAATTACATAATTAATAATAATCAATAATAAAAAAAATCTAAAACAAACTGTTGTCCATGGACAGTGCTGCCCTCCTGGGGCAGCATGCCATGGACATGCCGCCGCAGGAGGGCGGCAAGCCATAAATTGTGCCGCCCTAGTGGGACGGCTTGTCCATGGCATGCCGCCCCAGGAGGGCGGCACCGAGACAAAAACTTTTTTTCCCTTCATTTTAGATCTACAACTTAGATCTACAAAATAACAACATATATTTCAAAAAATAATCATACCAGTAATCTCATCACTCATTTGCGGAGGCCGAAAACGAAATCCGACATGATTTTCTTCAAGATTGTTTTGAAAGTTTGATGTTTTAATTTGAATGTAGTAGAGGATTTGATGTTAGAAAGTTTGAAGAAAATGAAGTATAGATTTTAGTTTGAAGGTTGTTTTGAGGTTTTAAAGGATTTGAAGTTAAAAAGTATTGAAAATATGAATAAAGGGCAAAAGTGTAAAAAGTGGGGCAATGAATAGCAAAAATGGGGCGGTGTTTAGCAATCCAGTAAATTAATTAATACAACTATATGATAGCAATACCCTTGCAAAATCACTATTCATTTCTCCTACTTATGAATTATCTTTTGGTTTCTTCTGGGTCCCACGGTCTGACTTTGTGCACTGTTAATTGAGGATAAATTTGTCATTTTATACATTGGTTTTTTAGTAATTAAAACCAAGAATTGAATCACAATAGTGATTTAATATTCTGAGCCAATCACAGCGTTCCATGATCGTTGTCGTTAAACAATCATAAAATAAAAACCTAACAAACTCTTTCTAACAGGTAGATAGGGCAAGTCAGGGTCGATCCCATAGAGAAGACTCAGTCTGATTCAATTGTTTCAAAACAACTAAGAAAACAAACATATTAAAAGCAACAGATTATAAAGAAAGCAATTAAGTTGTCACGAAAGCAATTTAAATAGAAAACAATAAGATAAAGACAATACTTCCCCACTTATCCCCACTTAAGCACAAATTAATTATAAACACCATGGATCATAGATCAAAACGTATCAATTTATAAGCACCATAAACATGTATTTGGTAAGGAAGCAGAATACTAGTTATTCTCCTTCATCCTAATCTATAATCAATTATAAATCAGATTAGTACTAGTTATTCCTAATCAAACATCTTTTATCAATTACCAAAATTAGCTACTAGTTATTCACCAATTAAAGCAATCAACAAAGCATTAAGATCAATAGATATACCAAACATAAGTTAATGATTACTAGTTATTCATCAGAACTTAATGATCAATCTTAACCCAATTCAATACTCCCTCCCATTCAAAATAAGTGCAACATTTCAAGATTTGCAGCCATTCATATTAAGTGCAACATTTATAAAACCAATGTAATTTGTAATTTGTTTCCATATATATCCCTACTTGTGTTGGTTAGGTAGTTGAATCTTTAATTATCTTGGGAAGTTGGGAAAGGAGAGAAGAATTTTATCTAATTGTTTATAAAATTTTTTGAAGGGTAAGAATGTCATTTTAAGTGATTTTTTACTAAATTTAAAACCAATTAATCATTGTCTTGATTTGTGTAATATTCCTAGTGTTGCATTTATTTTGAATGGGAGGGAGTACTTCAATTACTAGTTATTCATTGAATATATTAAACCTTGCTACTCACAATTAGATTCAATTACTAGCTATTCACCAAATCTAATCTAGCAGAGATTCAATTGATTAACTTCTTAGGCGTGCACTCCTAATTAATTGATCAAGAAAACCTAGACAATCAAATCAGGGTTAAGCATGAAAACTTGTTTATCAAAAGGATCAATTCATCAAATCAAATTCGCCAATCATACATACATGAACAAGTCGACATATGCATAATCAATTATCATCAACTCATCAATCAATTGATATAGAATTAAAGCACAAGATCTCACCATTGGTGTAAAATAATTAATTCATAACTCAAGGGTTCAAAGGGGAAAAGTATTAAAGAAAACTACTCACACATGATTGAAGCAATCACGAGAGACATACTTACAAAACTAAGGAAATCGACAAGGGATTGGAACCCTAAAGATGTCGACACAATGGGAGAGAATTCTCATAATCGACTTCTCTTCAATTGTGCAATTGTTCCTTATGACAAATCCTAAGATAATCCTCCGTATTTATAGGCAAACCTAAGACACATCCTACCCTTATGACAATCAATACCAACCCTTAGATGAGGCGGCACAAAGGGCAAGATAGACATCTAATTTCTAGTCTTAATTCAACTAGGAATTACATCAACTTTGTCTCCAAGTAATGAGTTTTGATTGGTTGAAGTAGATCTTCAATAATTAGCATCTTCAATAGCCAATTATAGTGTTCCACATCATCAATTTACAGCTGCAATTATCGTCCATAACTCCTCCAAGTTGGTCAAGCAATTCCAAAGTCAAGTAGGATAATAGACCAAATCTGTCCAGAAACTTCAGGGGCAAAATAGACATTCTTCCCATCAAAATTAGCTCTCGAGGAAGGTAAAGTTGTAGAGCTTGAATTCAATTTTCCAACGGTATATCATATGCATTTTTTTGAGCTCTGGATCAAAAGATATGATTTTTCTTCCGAAACTGCACTTGTGAATCCTTCTTTGACTAGGATTTGGAATTTCTCCGATCATCAATTATTTACTGCATCATAATTGCTGATTGGGCTTGAAACTCTTAATTGGACATTAAGATATGCGAATTGGACCTAGAGAAATCAAATTTGGATCTTCAATGATTCAAGCTTCCTTTAAGCTTAATAAGCTCCAATGGGCTCTCGGGGCTAGAATTGGCCAAAATCAGTAATTTCTCCAACTTGATCCAAAATTGCTCCAAATCTTCATAATCTTAAATAATGGCTCTAAATGATCCTGAAAACACAAATATGAGAAACATGAGGTGAAATAGATACTTATGATTGACTACCAAAACAAGGCAAAATCATATAGAAAATAAGTATGAAATTAGGTCTTATCATATTTCCCCCACACTTCAACTTTTGTTAGTCCCTAACAAAAATTAGTGTGCAACTACTAGTTAAAAAAAAAAGGATAAAAATATAGACTCTAACTCAAAACAGAAAAAAATTCCACTTTCGTAAGTGTATGGTGGCATTTAGCACATGACTGTAGACACCCAATTTTTGTCTGTATCCTTTAATTTGGATTAAACTATTTCTTAATTCACACTAGGGGTATTTTGGTAATTTGATAATTCAGTTTTAATATATTTTAGTGAAATTAACTCTTATTTTTCTTTATTTACATTGCATGCACACAAAACTCAAAATATAAAAAAATATACTTAGCTTTTCCATACTAAGTTGCCTTGTGGGCTCTCACTTGTTAGGCATTTTGATTTTGGGTCTTTGCTTTGGACTTTATTGGATGAGTCTCTCTTTTGCTAGTGAATTTTTTGTTCTGGGTCAAGGCCCGTTCCTTTGGAATTCATAATAAAATTACATGCCAGTTAATTTCTATTCACTTGCAAGCATTAAAATGGAAATTTGAAAATCACCAAAAAATTCTATTTACTAGGTTACAGTTTATTTCTCAGATTCCTGCTTACAAAGTACGTAATAAAGTGTTAACTTATATTTGCTTTCTTAATTACCAAAATACCAATGAATCCAAAAATTACAAAAAGAGAGTATTTGTTTACATATTTGAGGATTACAAAAGGAGCGAGTTATATTGACAGATTTCTTGGATCATTTTTTCCTTTCGGCTTTTTGCCCATTTTTGCTCTTGACTTCAGGATCGGCTATGCTCCGCAATATTCGCAATTGCACCACCAGTTTTCAATGCTCAAAGTGTTAACATTCAGCTTCAAAATTGTCTAGGTGCCATGTTCCCCTCTTCAGCTTTATTAATGGAGAATTGGATGCAAGCGAAGAGACAGTTAACATGCTCTCATAAGTGAAGCAGCAACAGGCATGAGAAAATGCGAGTAAAAAGCAGAACATGCATGTTTAAGGGCAATTTAGAAGCTAAGAGAAGCATCCATGGTAGCAAACAAGAATCACCAATTCATATTGCAGTGCCATTCTCAACCGCAATGCACACATGGAAATCAGAGGCAGATGGTCAGAGGGTATAAAAAATAAGAGCAATCCATTAAGCAGGAAAACAACGCTAACAAGCAAATGAATCCCAATACACAAGCAAAGTTTAAGATTTACAGATTAAGTTCAAGCCTTGGCCATGGATAGCTTAAGATTTAATCTTTTAACTCAAAGGTTAAGATAGATGGTCTCTTTTGATATGTTTGCTAATTTTGACTTGTAAATAAATGGATTGTGGATGTATTTGGTTTAAAGGTTAAGTCTTTAAATTAAAATTGGTTGATAAAATGCTAAAGCTTAGGTTTTTATGTTGAATAAACATGAATATCAAATCTTTAGGCTAAAATTTGCATAGTTAAGATTAATTTGATCAATGAATATTTGTGGAGTTATCCCTAAGTTGAAATTGAAGTCATTGGCCTAAAGGTTTGTCTCTTTTTAAGTTCATATTAGTTCAAAATGGTTCCTTGATCCCATTTTAAGTTTATTTCAATTGGGAAAATCAAAACTGTAATTCAAAGTTTGAATTTCCAAATTAAAATTAGCTTTGAAACATGGGTATTAAGCCATTTTTGAGCTAGTTTTAATTTGAAAATCATGGGTTTTAATCAAATATTTGATTTTTTAAATTGAAATTAATTTAGGAAAGGGGTTGATGAATTTACTTGGATTAATATCAACTTAAAAATTAAAACTTTGGTTAGGAGTTAGATTCTTTTTAGGTTTGAGTTAATCAAAGAATATATTTAAATTTCTCATGTTAGTTTCGTTTAATTTGGTTCTTTATTTTAGAAACTTATGTTAGGATTGTGTAATTGGGTATTTGATTTATGTTATCGGTTTCCTATTTGTGTTCTTTGCTCCTTGAACCTTGCTAATGTTTTCCTTAGTGTGCAGAAATGTCCCCAGTCAATCCGATTTGGCCCTTAAGTTTTTGTTTTCTTTTGTTTAAGTTATTCGATATTGGCTTAACTAAGCCTTTGGGATTTGTAATTAATATAAGCTTGTAATTAGTGTAGGGGTAAAGTAGAATCATATGCATTCATGTCATACATGCTATATATCACCTTGCCATACTCGTAATGCATTAACATTCGTCTTTTGTCGAGATGAAGGGGCTTTCAGACAAATGTACTCGGGTACGAATTTCTGGGAGCCTTTTCTAGACCGGTCTCTTCCATAAATACCCCCATAATGCGTGGGAAGGGTTTATGGAATTGATTTCAGGTAGACTTGTGTTAATGCATGTAATTAAAATTGCTCTTTCATGCATCTTAATTGTCATTCATGTGAGTTAGCTAATTACAAATCAGTAAACAATTGTCTTTTACAATGACGGGTGGGTCCCAAGTAAATGCACTCGTGTACAAATTCTTGGTCCCCGCTCCGAGATTGGATTATCGCCGAGATACCCCCATAATGCGTGGGAAGGGTCTCGGGTTAATTTCAAGTATACTGTTGTCTACTGATAAACTAAAATCTGCCAATTCATGCAATCTGCATTCATTCATTCTTTTCTTTCTAGGATTAAATACAATTAAGAAAATACAAAAAAAAAATTTCAAAAGCATTTTCAAAAATTGATGCTCTCTTATTCAGTTTTCAAAATTAATTAAAATTGGTAATCAAGAGCTTTTAAGATTTAAACAGAATTCAAAATTAATTAAAATTGGTAATCAAGAGCTTTTAAGATTTAAACTGAAGTTTTTCAAATTCAAGTCAAACTTAATTTTAGGATTAGACGATCAATAAAAGATGGAAAAAGTTTTCTAAAAAGATAAGAAAAGAAGATTTTCTCGCCATTTCTAGGAAGACTAAAATGGAAGTTTTCAAAGCAAAATAAAAGACTTTAAGAACAAAAAATAAAAGGTTTTGTCATAGCATTTTTCAAAATTTCTTTTTCAAAGAGAAAAAGATCAACAAGAGAACAAACAGTGAAAGAAAATCAAAAACAAAATTGATCGACGGTAGTTCGATCGTATTTTTCGAATTCTCGACATTTGTTTTAAAATGATTTTCTTTTCTTTTATAACCCTTTTTGATAATAATCAAGATAAAAGCAACCGTTT
Organism: Corchorus capsularis; assembly: GCA_001974805.1. Classification (NCBI taxonomy): domain Eukaryota; kingdom Viridiplantae; phylum Streptophyta; class Magnoliopsida; order Malvales; family Malvaceae; genus Corchorus; species Corchorus capsularis. Next base: position 20,542 of record AWWV01008751.1, read on the forward strand.
AGTGTTAAACCTGTTAGATTTAGTTTAGACTAGAGGTACCGTCATTTGACGGGCGTCTCGGAGGTGCTAATCTTTCCCCGAGCGTAACCGACTCCCGGACCTGTAGACTCTGGTTAAGCAGATCTTATTAGCTTTAGTTTTACCTTCACCAAGCTAGCTTAATACTAGACTTAATAATATAGATAGGTGGCTAATCACACCTAGGAAAAATGATTAGTGGCGATTCCTCCTTTATAAGTCGTTTCGACAGGATCTCCCGAACCCGAACGTTTCGACAGTGACACAAGCCTTTTCAACCTAGATACGTCTACCTAGGAGATGTGAAGTCACTTGAGAGTTTACTTAACTAGAACGATACCCACAAACATTTAAAATCAGATAGAAAAGAGAGAATTTTTCTTTTAATACATATCATAGCATAGAACAACAAGTCAAAAATCAGTATGTCCAATTTCCATAATCAAGCAATTAGGTAGAAATAGCCTTTCAAAGAAATCAATTCTCAATCAATTCTATGCAAAATCATCATCAATTTCAAAATCAAACCAAAAATAAGTCTTCCATTCAACTTTATCATAGTCAAAAGAAAGTACTTAAGCAATAGGTACTAACACATGCATCCAAGGTTTTCAAAAACAATTTTTAAGTCACACAAGATATATCACACAAATGTAATATTAGATTCATGATTAAGGGATGAAAGAATGGGTAAAAGATAGAAATTTAGGCTCAAAGAGTGGTGTTTGGGTGTATAAGGCTTTAATAACCCAAATCTTGGCTCAAATCAAACTCTTTATTCTTTCAACCGGCTTTAATTTTTGCTTTCAAGGAATTGTTCTTTTCACTTTTTTTCAAGGGAATAGCTAATTTTGAATGTTTTTTCTCTCTTACTTAGAACAACTTTTTTTTTTCCTTATTGGAAGAAACAAATTTTCAATCTAAGCCTTCAAAACCGTGGGAACAATTCCCCCACACTTATTTTTCACTTATCAAGCCAAGAAAAGGATTTTCAATTTAGCAAAGATGGCTAAGAACAAGGGGAAAATAGGGTGTAAAAGATAGGTATTTAAGAACAAAGGAATCGGTTTCCAAAGGGTGTAAGATCAAAGAATCATGTGTGCAAAAATATCAAGTATGAACAAAACAATCAATGGATGAATTATGCAAGCAATCTAAAGCAAGTAACAATCAATCAACTTTCAATTTTTGAATGAAAACATCATATTCTCACATGCAATTGAGAAGAATAATATCATAAGCATAGCAAGGCTTGAAAAATAATCTCAAATCAATAACTAAATCATGCTAAAGACTTAATTTTTGAAATCAAATCAATGATTCAAGACATATGCCAAACAAGATATGTACTTAGTCTATTTATTCATTCTCTTCTATCAAAAATAATTTTTTTTTTTAGATTTTCTAAATCACTCCCCTCACACTTAAATGACACATTGTCCTCAATGTGTAAGCTAGTAAAAAAATGAGATTTTTGACTCAAAACTTATGAAAAGATTTTGGACAAAAATTGAATTTTGAAAACAAGACTAGCAAAAACATTGATTAAATGGGGTACTTAAGTGGGTGAATTATTAATAAACAAACAATCTAAGTATCAATCAACTAACAAATAATTGCTATTCAATCAATCAATAGCAAGATATGGCAATTCAAATCAACAATTGAAAGATAGAATAAGCAAAAATTCATTAATCACTCTTGAAAAGAAAAACACTAAATCTAAAATTTCAAAGCTTTCTAACCACAAACGAATCCAGAACAAAAATCACAAGTTTCTGGTCGAAATTGTTTTTTTTTTATATATTTTTCGATATAACCTTGATGTATGAGGACTTCAAATCTGAAATTTCAAAGCAAACGGAGCTATAATGAATCCACAATAAAATTCCCAAGTTTCTATTTTTTTTTTCAACTAGATGGATGAAGATGAAACTAAAACTTGATGAATGATGAATAGAAGGATAGATTTACCGATTGAAGATGAAAAACCTTGCTCTAAATACCAATTGATACGAATCTAGTTGTGATAGATTCAAATCCACCTTTGTAAATCCTCCAAAGATCAACTTGACAACTTCAACTCCTATAATCGTATGTAAATCGATAAACCTAACCAAGCTTCTTCTTCGTTCGTCGCCTTGAGATGGATAATTAGACCTGCAATTATCAATATAAGAACACAAGATTCACAAGCAATTAAGAAATCACAACCTAATTGTTTGCTAGGACTCTACAAGATTGAAGAACCCTAAAGTATGTTCAAACTAGAACAATGAAGCTAAGATAATCAATTGGGTGAATAAACCTCAACTTTTTATTGAAAACTTAACTTATGTTTACAAGAGATATTTGAACCCTTATATAGTGATAGGAGTTGACCGAACAACCAAAATAAAACCCTATTTTCATCCAAACATAAGGGCTAAGGAAAAACTAGTCCAAGCCCAACTAGGAAAAAGAAATAAAAACAAACAAAAAAAAATAAGATTTTTCCTGCAACAACTTCTGCCCCAAAATTGTACAAGTTCTGGCCCGAAGTTGTTTTGCGCAACAACTTCTGTCCCGAAGTTGAACAAGTTGCGGGCCGAAGTTGTCCTGCAATTCTTGTCCTCTTTTCAACAGGCCAACTTCTAGGGAGAAGTTGACAACTTCTGGGCCGATGTTGTTCTGCATTTTTTTAGGTTTCAAGCAAGGTAATGAGGTTCACTTTGGGTGGTTTTTCCTTGCTCAAATCATCATCAAAGCTCATCAATTGAACTTCAATAGTCTTCATGTCATCAAGATGAGTTCGAACAAGGCCCATGAGTGCATCCTTGAACCTTTTAGCTCTTGCTCTTGTCATCAAACCATTAGGCATCTTCAATGGATCAAATGGCATCTTCTTGGTGCTAGAAACATGATTTGCGATATCACCATCATCTTCATGCTTGCCCATGCTTCCTTGCAGCCCATGCACATCCTCTCCATGATCTCCATTGTGAACTTTAAGTCCATGATGAGTCCTTAGCGCATCATCCCCTCCCCCTTGAAGAAGATTTGTCCTCAAACCTGCATCATTATCAAACAAAGACAAATCAACAACACTAAAGGTAGCACTCACATTACCATATTCACTAGGAAGATAGCTTGCAAGCATTGTTGTTGATCCTCTCCAAGACTTGGAATGGGCCATTTCCGCGGGGTAAAAGTTTGGATTTCCTTTTCTCAGGAAATCTATCCTTCCTTAGATGCAACCAAACCCAATCTCCAAGCTTAAAGATAATCACTTTTTCGTCCCTTGTTGGCCATCTTCATGAAGTGTTGAGTTTTCTTCTCAATGTTTGCTCTAACCTTCTCATGAAGTTCTCTAACAAATTCAGCCTTCCTTTTACCATCCATGTCAACTTGCACACTCAAAGGTAAACTCAACAAATCCAAAGGAGTTAAAGGATTAAAGCCATACACAATTTCAAAAGGTGAATAATCAGTAGTACTATGTATGCTTCTATTATATGCAAATTCAACATGAGGTAAACATTCCTCCCAAGTTCTTAAGTTCTTTTTAATCAAAGCTCTAAGCAAAGTACACAAAGTCCTATTAACAACTTCAGTTTGACCATCAGTTTGAGGATGACAAGTAGTTGAAAACATCAACTTAGTACCTAACTTAGCCCATAAAGAGCGACTTAAAAACTTAGCATCTCGATCAGAAACAATGGTTCTAGGCATTCCATGCAATCTAACCATTTCCCTACAGAACAAGTTAGCTACATTAATGGCATCATCAGTCTTAGTACATGCAATAAAGTGTGACATCTTAGAAAACCTATTAAATGTTCCTATAAAGTGTGATTGATAGGCATCAAACAATCTAAGATTCTAGAAGGGCGTTCAAGCAATCAAAGGCCTGCTAAACTGTTTCACTCTAACAAAAGGCATTTTTCATAAGCAGTTTTGTTGGAGGCTTGGCAATTGAGCCATAGTTGCGTAGAAAACGCTCGTAATATACACTAAGCCCAAGGAACTTTCTCAAATCCTTGATTGTCTTAGGAACTGGCAAATTCGACACAGCTTACACTTTAGCCACATCCATAGCCATTATCCGCTTACTGATTACATGGTCTAGGTACTCAATAGTAGATGCCCTAAATTCACAGTAAGACTTCTTTAAATACAATTGATTATGTGCTAAGACATCAAAGACTTTTTGGAGATGGTGTAAGTGATCCTCCCATGATGATGAGTAAACAAGTATATCATCAAAGAAGACTAACACATACTTGCGCTCCTTCCAAATTGCATAAGAAATAAAAGATATTCCTTTAATTCTGGTTTTGGCCCAATGAAATTCACTATGCCAATCTCTAACAGCTTTTTTAAGATTACAAGCCTGAAAAATTCTCCGACAGAGTTCCTTAGGAAAAGAGTAGGTAAAAATAAGTGGTCTCTTGTTTCAGTAGAATCACAAAACACACAATTAACTGATTCCATATGAAGTCCCCATCGTAGCCGTCTATCTCTAGTGGGAAGTCGATTTTGAATTGCCATTCACGCCACCATTGAATGTTTAGGCAAATTGTAAGAATACCACACCAATCTCTGCCAATCAACTTTATCATTTTTCTGTCTTAATGCTTCATACACATAGGAATTCCTGTAAGTATTATTAGGTAATACCAGACACCAGCTCCTTGTAGAAATTGTCCAACTAATGGTCTCAGCTTCAAAATCTTCTTCACATTCCAACTATATGTTGAAAGACATGAAATATTCCAAAGATTTATGCCCTTAATAACATAACTATGAATACATGCAATCCAAAGAGACCCTGTTTTCATGTAGATTTTCCATAAATGTTTGAGAACACAGGTATGATTCCAAATCACCAGATTTTAAGTCCCAAAACACCCTCTAATTTAGGATGGCATATCCAATCCCATCTTATACGAGCTCCTCTAGCAGTATCAAACTTGCCTTTCCCAAAGAAAGATGAACATAATTGATTAAGTTTCTTGATAATAGAACTAGGCAGAATGAAACTTTGACACCAAAAATTTTGAAGGCTAAATAAACTGACTGTGTTGCACCAAAGTTTCCTTATGCGCCCAAAAAGGTCTTTAAGGTCAAAACTCTTAGAGAAAGAGAGAGGTTCGAGGCATGCCAGTTACTTTTGTTAAAAAAAAACAGAAACTTTTTGTGAAACTTGAAAGTAAAATATCAAACTTGAAAAGATTAGACGAATTACAAGGTTCTGGTTTAACGTCACAGAAGACTGTTTAAATCATTAAACATATTGGGTAATTCTTGAAAGTAAAGGCAAAAGATTGAAGATGAACACAAAAAGATTGGAAAAGTAGAGTTTCACTAGATTGAATAGCAAGATTATAACTTTGAAATAAGAACAAGGGTGATGAAAGAGTAAAAACAAGGTTGATCAAACAAGAGTTTGCATCTCTTAAGAGAGAGGATTTTTCTGTAGAGGAGTTGTGTGAATGAGCAGAGGTTAAAAATGTTGGAGGAGCTCTCTATTTATAGGGGGCCGGCATTAGCCTTGAAATCTTCATGGCTTTCTGCAGTACTTCTTCAAGAATTCGATCCGGCGCAAATAATTGATCCTCTGCACCACTTTCTGATTCACTTAAAAACTTCTAGGAAGCTCCTAAGATGGTTCTTGAGCCCTGGACGCCACTTATCACTAACATAGGCTCATCATCATCATACCATCGTCTCTTGCTAATGCTTCAAAGCTCATGTGCATCGGTGCAGGTTTGTTTCTTCAAATAGGTTCAATATGATCAGTTGGTGACGAAATGGTTTAATATTGAACCACTAAGCCACGAAATTAACATGACTTAATTATATTGAACTCACGGTTCAAAAATAATACAAAACAACTAAATAAAATGGCTTAAATCAGGGTAACCAGAGCCATATGTCCGTAATTGAAAAGATCGTAAAAGTTTGTAAAAATGTTGAATATGGCTCAGAGCATGATCAACATGCCATGGACCATTAATGTCATATAAAATCATGGCTCCATGCATATGGTGCCAATTATTGGTTAACAATCACCATTTTCGACTTTCGTGTCTTTAATTGAAAACTGGAAAAAGTTGTGAAAGGTTCAGGATGTGGCTTGACTTGACCATATCATAAACTTATTAGACCATGTCTCCACCCTTATAAGACCATTCCCACGTTCAAAGCACTCAAATCAGGTGTTTTGTCTTTAATTGAAAACCGCGGAAAAGTTGCATTTTGCACCAGATTAGACTAGGACTTGGTCGGCTTGAAAATATTGCACCGAGGACATGTCTTCATTCGCATGGCTAAAGGATATGTCTTCATTGTTAATTTTGAAACCCTAGTTAGATAATAATAGGTGCAAAAACAATTAAATCCTTAAATTGGTACAACTCTGCACCTGCGCCTGATAAGAATCCTGCACCTAAGGAGGAGAGACACATAGATACTCTATACCCATTATAATTAATTCTCAATAATTATAATTAATTATATATTTATGGGCTTTAAGGATCAATTTAAGGATGGAATTTGGGACGATCTACACCACTTTTGATTTCAAGAGGGTGTGGCTCATATATGCCACTTCACTATGGGTATAACGCCATCATCTTTGGCCTAAACTAGATTAAGGTCAATTTACTTCTATGGAAACAAAGCCATTGCCTTAATTAAATAACCAAAACCAATTTGATTTTGGCTAAGTTATATGGCCAAACCACTATGACGCCACTAGGCCAATAATTTTGGCTATGTGGCGTTATGAGTTAATTATCAATAAGATTAATTCCAATTTAGTTATAATTAATTTACAAGGAATTTTTCAAGTAATTTTCAAGGGTGGTTGGGGCTCTGGACTAGGTCAATTTGCCACAATTTGCTTAATTACCTAAATTGTAAATTTGGGTATAAACAAACTGCACCAATTGTACTCTTCTAGCATATGAGAGATGCTTAACTGCCCAGTTTGAGATCCTACCCTTTACCTTCTCAATAAAACCAGCACAATCTTTATCACTCAATCTTTTAGTAACAAAAGGAAGTCTGAAGTATCTTACAGGAAGTTGACCAAAGCTTAAAATGAGAAACATGTTGTATCTCTTGTAATTCTCACTCAGAAACACCATCATAGAACATTTCACTTTTCTCACAGTTGGGTTGAAGTCCAGAAAAAGTATAGAATAGATCAAGAAAATTCTTCACCCTAGAAACTGATTGAGAAGAACCCTTAGTGAAGATCAAGAGGTCATCAGCAAAACATAGATGTGTGAGAGTAATCTTCTTACACTTAGGATGATAAAAGAAAACTCCATGCTGCACAACCCAATCTAATAACCTGGAAAGAACATTCATTGCAAGCACAAACAAGTATGGGGAGATGGGGTCTCCTTATCTAACACCCGAACACCAGTAAAATATCCAGTCAAGCCTCCATTAATAGGAATGGAAAACATATGACTAGTAAAGCAAGTTGAAGGCCATTAGATATAAACACAACAGGAAATTGATGAGCCTTTCAGATGTTAGTTAAGAAAGACCAATCAATTGAATCAAAGGCCTTTCTTAAGTCAATCTTTAAAGCATATCTTGGAGAAATGTTTTTCCTACCATAGCCACAAACAATCTCTTGACTCATAAGTACATTATCCAAAAGTTTTCTACCTTCTATAAAAGCACATTGGTTTTCAGCAATGAGAAATGGTAAACACTATTTCATCCTATTAGCAATAATCTTAATAATGCATCTATACAAAATAGTGCAGCATGCAATAGGTCTGAATTCAGTTATATAGCTAGGATTTGGAGCTTTTAGAACTAAAGTGATAACTGTAGAATTAAAAGCAGGAAGGATATGACATGTTTTAAAAAGGTGTTGAATGGCAGCAATGACATCCTGCTGTACAATACTCCATGTGGCTTTGAAGAAGTGTGAATTAAACTCATTCGGACCAGGAACTTTGTCACTACTGATAGAGAAAAGGGTGCTTCCAATCTTTGCATCTGTAATTGGAGCAATAAGAGAATTATGTAATTCATCAAGCACAGCATCCTTAAGTATGTCATGAAGAAGAACAACAGAATATTCTTGAACTGCCATCCTTAGTGCCCAAAAGAGATTGAAAGAATTGAATGGCTTCACCAGAAATTTGTTGGAAAGTATTAAGTTTCTCATCATTAGTAGTCTGCAAAGTTCAAATGGTATTATATCTCTTTCTAACAGTCACCATCTTGTGAAAGAATTTAGTATTTTGGTCAGCTTCTTGAATCCATTGGACCCTGGACTTTTGTTTATAAAAACTCTCCTCAGCAACTAGGAGCTCTTTTAATTCAGCATTTTTCACTTTCATCTTCTCTATAAGATCACCGGGAGAAGCAGAAGCTAGCAAAGTAGCTTGAAGCTGGCTGACATCTTCTCTTTTCAAACTGACTTCTTCATAAATTCACCCATAATATTCTTTATTAAACTGTCGGAGGACTGGTTTCAATCTTTTCAGCTTTCTGAAAAGTTTAAGCACAAGATCTTGTCCATGAACATTTTTTCTCCAAGATTGTGCAACAATATCAAGATACTTCTCATTTTTGGGCCATAAATTGAAAAACCTATAAGGCTTTGGAGGCAAGAAATTATGCCTATCCATCTTTACTAAGATGGCACAATGGTCCGAGACTTTTGGTGCTAATAAATCAACAGTAGAATCACAAAAAGTATTCATCCATATGAGCTCTCTCAATTTTCCTGGATATAAACCCTTCATCTCTGTGATTGGACCATGTGAATGACGGACCAATATATTCATGATCTACTAAGTCAAGCTGAGCAAGACAAGAAAAAAAATCAGTAATATATGTACCTACAACTTGGGAGCCTATGTAGTCTGAGTTGTCCTCAATTTTTGATATGATGTTGAAGTCAACAGCCAGTTACCATGGCACATCAGCTACTGTATTACTAAAATCCAATAAATGCTGCCAGAGTTTTCTTCTTTCAGTTTCATTGTTAGAACCATATATAACTGTGAAGTAGAATTTACTACCATTATAAGTAACAAATTAAGAAAATGCTACTTTGATCAGTTATGCCAACAACATCAACTTGGAAACAGTCTTTCTAGAGAAACCATATCCTACCATTAATAGTCTGAGAGTAATTGCAGCAACTTTTCCAACCAGTAAAGTGTTTAGTAAGAATATATCCAGACTTTTGCACTTTAACTCTAGTCTCCAAAAGGCAAACTAAGTCTACATTAAGGTTTTTAATCCTTTTGACTACTTCAGATTGCTTTATGGGATCATTAAGACCCCCACTATTCTATACAAGAAAAGTCATTTAAAGAGGGGAAGTGGAAGGAACCTTAGACTTAGTCTTCACTTAAGTAGATTTAGTTCTAGGTTTGATCTACAACACAAGCTCTTTAACCCTTTCAGAGGCAGCTCTATCTTTCCTTGTACAAGCTGCCTTATCAACAATCTCTTCCTCTGCATTTTGAGTTCAAGTTAAAGCTTCTGCAATTGCCTCATTGTGGAGAACAACAAACCTATTCATGGATTGCTCAGACGCACTAGAAGTTTTATCTTTCTCCACAAATCTATTCACACTATTATCTTTATCTTTGCCAACAGTGGCAATCCTTTTCCCACTATCATTGTTACTTGAAGCCACTTATACAGGTACTGGCCTAACAGGAGTAACTGCAATAGTGAGTTCACCAATCATAATAGTTGTATCTGCTACAAGTTGGTCAATAACAGCCTCATTTACCATAAGTATATCAACATTCTTTTTTAGAATCATATTTCTTAGGTGTCTATTTATGTAAAACAGGTTGTTGCATAGCAGGTTTTTGCATTGAATAATCAGTATGACCAAATTCCTGACACTTACTACATTTGGGTGGTTTCTAGGGCACATCAAATCCTATAGTAACAAGTGTGCCATTTCACAATTCAACATCTAATTTCTTAGGCAAAATAGTATGAATGTCTACCTTAAGACAAATTTTAGCCACAGAGAGTCTTTGTTTAATGGCGGTAGCCCCATCCATATAAAGAGGAGTCCCTAGGCTACTGGCCAAAAAATTAAGTCCCAATTTGGTGGTAAAGTTCAAGAGGCACATTCCAAAGGGTAAACCATAAGGGTAATTTCTTCATATCAAAAGTAAGACTAGTACCTCCTGATTCCCATGATAAAAAGAGGTCTATTTTGTATATGCCAGGGACCATTCTCAAGAACCCAGGATCTAGTAGATGCATTAGGTCATTGAATCACAAAAAGATTTGAATAAATTTTAGTGACCTTAATGAAACCCTCTCTTCCCATAATTTATTTACACTTCGTTGAAAAAAGCTAAGGTTTGGCACCTTACCCATAAATTGCGCCATCATACAAAGCTGGCATTCCTTGTTATATGATTCGTAGACTTCCTTAGGAGCTCGCAAGATCAAGTTTGTCGGATTGAGTGGGGGAATAGATTGAAGCCCAAAATCTTCAGCAAAAACGAATTATAGGCTTGCTTACTACCAGATTCAATTGTAGTTGAATCCTCCAAAACTATATTGTTTTGTACAGAATCCATCCAGGAGATGAAAATGAATAAAGAAATGAAGAGGATCTGGAAAGAATTAAAGAATTTTGATGGATAACCAGTGGGAACCGAAGAAAATTAGGGGGAAATCAGGAAGTTTTCCTTTAGAAAGTTAGCCTTGCTATCGTGCATGAGAGAAAACTTGTTGTTCATTTATATATGTTCATTTTCTATATTATTTGTTCATTTATATCTCACTATAAATAAGCTCTTTAAACTTGTTGTTGTGTTATGACATCTTTGCAAGCTTTTGTCTTTCATTGAACTATACTCCTACCTAATTTTCTTGCATTATATTTGGTATATATAGTTGCTTCACATTTAGTTCTTTTTTTGGCCTTTTTTATGTTAATTTGTCACTTTATATTGTCCTTTTATCAGTTCTTTCCTTTAGAACAATCTATGTTTTTATATTCTTCTATCTTACTGACTCATTCATGTATAGCATCCTCTCCACCTATTAATTAAATTGTTAAATATCAATCTACAATTGACGTATCTTGTAAACCATAGATCTTCTGTTGCATCAGAGATTCATTCATAGCTTTCTTGAAATAAAGCCTTCGAAGTTGTTGTTGCATTTTTACATTATCACTGGTTTTCGCCTTTTCCATGATTCACGCTCTTGCTTTACTTTGTCATGTCATCTTTTGTGTATATGATTGTTTAACAGTTTACGCCTTCTTTAGTGTTTTGCTAATTTAATTTGTTCTTTTACATGGTTAAACACTGTTTTTCTTTTTGTGTTTATATGAAGTCATTTATGCATGATTCCTGATGTGTCTTCTGCGCAACGCATGGTAAAATGTCGTGTGTTAGAGTGAAATGAGCTTTTTAGACAGCCAACATGCCAAACAAAGCTCTCCTCGAAGTCCAAAGCCTCAATTTTGCGTGCTTGTGCGCAAAACATCGTTCTTAGGAAAACACTAATTTCATATGCGTTTTTTGCACAACGAGTGCTGAAAGGTCATGTGTCGGAGTGAGCTAAGCTTGTTGGACATCCCCCACACCAAACAAAGCTCTTCTCGAAACCCAAATCCTTAACTATGTTGTTTTGCACATTTTTGCGCAAAACATCATTCTTAGGAATATGCTCATTTCGGATGAGTTTTTTGCGCAACGAGTGCTCAAATGTCGTGGATCGGAGTAAGATGAGCTTTTTGGAAAGCCCCCAAGCCAAACAAAGTTCTGCTCGAAGCCCAAAACTTCAACTTTGTGCATTTGTTCGCAAAACATCGTTCATAGGAAAACGCTCATTCCGGATGTGTTGTTTTGCACAATCAGTGTTCAAATGTCGTGTGTCCAAGTGAGATGAGCTTGTTGGATAGCCCCCATGCCAAATAGAGCTCTCCCTGAAGCCCAAAGCCTCAACTTATCGTGTTTGTGTACAAAACATCGTTCTTAGGAAAACACTCATTCCAGATGGTTTTTTGTGCAACGAGTGCTCAAATGACATGTGTTGGAGTGGGATGAGCTTGTTGTTCAACCCCCATGCCAAACAAAGCTCTCCTCAAAGACTTTTCTAATATATGAGAATTTAAGATATAAGAATGACGTCAAGGTAAATTGGCAGAGGCTGGTGTGGTATTCTTGTAACTTGCCCAAGCACTGAATGGTGACATGGATGACAATCATAGATAGAATGCATATAAAAGACAGATTACTCAGGTGGGTTTTAGTCTGGATTCTATTGAATGTGTTCTCTGTGGGCAATCTCAAGAATCTAGAAACCATCCATTTTTCACTTGTAACTTCTCTAAGGAGCTTTGGGAGCGTATTTTGTGGAATTGTAAACTCCATAAGACCGTTAGGGATTGGCAAGATGAACCGAACTGGGCCAATACATGTATTAAAGGAAAGTGCTTCACTGTCCTTTTGCCACTTACCTTTTTTTGGGACATCTTGCCACCGTAGCTTTCAAATTTGGGACAATTTGCCCTAAGATGGATTGAAGCCTAACGACTCCGTAAGATTGCTAACCTTGCCACGTCAGCCTCATGTGGGATCCACACAAAAAGAAGAGAAAATGTTTAAAAAAATTAAATTTCGTCCATTTAGGGCAAATTATCCCAAATTTGAATGTTAAGGGGGCAAAATGCCCCAAAAAATTTGTAAGGGAGTAAAATGTCTCTTTTGAAAATGTAAGGAGGCAAAAAGACATTTAGGCCTAAAGAAAAGTCATACTTTCTTTAATTCTGAAACCGGCTTGGGATTCATACTGTTACATGGTATGGAAAGAGAGAAATGCTTGGATCTACAAGGGCAAGCAAGCAAACTGTGGAGCAACTTCTTCAAGCTATTTCTGATGTTATTAGTTTTCGTATGCATGGTTCAAGAGGGTTGCTAGAGACCCTATTAACACTTTACTTTGTATTAATTGGTGTATGAAGTTAGACTATAGTAGTTGCTTATGTAATTTTAAACTTTTTGTAATTCGTTACTTGGTAGCAGGTTTCCATTACCGGTTAAATGAAATACATATTTATCCAAAAAGAAAAAATAACATAACGATCAGCCTTTGATATCTGCATGTAATAAATTAACTAAAAACTCACGATATATATAACATATATTAAAGTTGAAAATGGAATTACCCTTTTGTCCAGCTATAAGATGCACCACATTCATTCAAGAACAAATTTGTCATGGGTATTTTGGTACTTTCATGCTCGGTATTTTTGTTATTATTGTTGATTGTTGAGGACGTTTTGGGAAATTTAGGATAAAATTACTATTTGGTATTTTTTTGTTGGATTATTTATCAAATGATCCTCATACTTTTATGATTTATGCTATTTAATCATTTACAATTATGGGTTGGACGATTGAATGTTTCGACTTTAATCCTTTTATTTTTTTTCTATTTGTCCGGTCAAGGTAATTCAGGTGTCTATTTAAAGGTAATTTTATGGTCTACAACTTTCATTAAGGACTCAAAAGCCAATTTTAATGTTTTGATTCTAAAAAATGCTTATGAAATTTTGTTGTCTCGATTGCCGGTCTATCTAATATTGTATAATTTTCGGTCCACATATCCGATTGAAATTATTCAAGTGTCGATTAAAAGTTTATTACATGATCTACTACTTTCGTCAAGGGCTTGAAAACTGAATTTGATTATTTCGTGGAGAGTTCAAGAGGGAAATTTTATGTTTGGTCTCCATAAACAAACATTTTTTCCCTGGATTATTTATCAAATGACCCCTATACTTTTATGCTTTATGCTATTTAATCCTTTACAAATTCTGGGTTGGAAGCTTTAACGCTTCAGCTTTAATTCTTTTACTTTTTGTTCTATTTGTCCAATCAATGTGATTCAAGTGTCTATTGAAAGATTATTTAATGACTTGTAACTTTCATTAAGGACTCAAAAGCAATTTTGAGGTTTCATTTCTCAAAAATGTTTCCGAAATTTGGTGATCTCTCTTGACGATCTATCTAATTTTGATTTGCGATCACTATTTATAGCATAGATCTAAACTTAAAAAAATACCAACTAAATATATTCATATATCTTTTCTATACTTTCGATGTCCATACCTATATTGTTCGTAAGTAACAGTTCCCTCCCTTCACAATCCCGACACGGAGCACGGGTCCTGAGACTAGTAGGTAATTAATTTTTTTTGGTATCACATCCGGTATCCAGGGCTTTGTCTGACTAATTCAGATCCGACCCGCGTTGCGGACCTGATTATGGTGGGTGAGTCTCCCAACAGGAACAGCTGTGTACGCAAGGTCTCGAACCTGAGACCTGCTTAAGCTGGAACAAGCCGCTTACCACTTGATCCAACCCTGTTGGTGACTAGTAGGTAATTAATTATTTAAATTGAATTTATATTTGAATGGGTAAAGTTTTTTATAGTCCTCCAACTTTACCGTCAAAGATCATATTCATATAGTGGTAAGGGATAAAATGAAATGGTCCTACCAAATAAATGGGAAATGTCCGCACTACTCGACTTTTGGTTACGGGGGAATTGGGACCAGACATATTCATAATCATATGTAGGGTTTCGATAATATTGGCAGTTATTGTTGGTGGAGTTGAAAGCAAAATAAGGAAATATATTATCCATACATACATGATATATACTCGATATTTTTCATGTTTGTTGCTGAATGATATATATAAACCAAACCAATATTTTGGCCACTTTCATCCTTTCACTTCATATTCCTTCATAAATATCTCTATCTTGTTTTCATGAAATTAATCATATTCCTTCATAAATATCTCTATCTTGTTTTCATGAAATTAAAGAAATTAAGAAAATGGTAAAGTTATTTATATTATCATAAACCACACTACTATTTTACATTATCTATAAAAAATTGATGGCATCTATTCAATGGTTGTTATTCAAATCAGACCATAAGGTTAATTAATTCATCCATTTTAAATAATAGTACGTTCCAATTGGTAGTGGGTTAGCTAGGGATCATAGTACGCCGAAAAGAAAAGAAAAAAGAAAACCGTTTGTGCTTAAATTGAACATAATTTAAATAGGTCATAATGATTAAACTGTAATTGCATGAAATTTTTAAGAGGGGCTTGAAGCAAAGAAAACTTCATGAACATGTGTTAGAAATAACAAGGAGAGAAATATATGTGATGGCTCTGCCAAAATGGCAAAAAGCGTACATGTCTTTTGATCAATTAAAAAGAATACAGGTGTCATTGATTCTTAAAAGAGGTATTGCATGCATGACACAAATTAGGCTAAGTTAGCTGCCACATATTCTGATGTTTTGAACAAGTGTTGCAATATTCATTTTTGTGTTGCAACTCAACCAATTCTCTTACACTCTGAATAGAAGAAACGTACGGTACTTTCTTCTGATTCTTTCTTCAATATAACACTTATCACTTTCTTTTTTCATTTTAATTTAAAAAGTAGTGTAATTTCCGTTTGGGCTTCATACTTTCCTCAGATGTAACTGATCCTAAATTATGCTTGCGTTAAAGAAAAATGCAATTATACCAATTATACCAAGGAAAATTATACCAATTATACCAAAAATACAATTATATCAAGGAAAATTATTCAATACCCTGCTAGTGGTAATACACTGTTAGTGGTTCTCCGGAACTAAATTAAAATATTTAAAATTTAATTAATTCAGAAAATGATCACGTGTCAACTTCTCACTCTACTTATGTAGTCTAAATTTTACACTGACAATATATCAAATAATTACCCTTATATAACAGTAATACACACACTATATATAGATATATATAGCAAACAAATAAAAATCTTAACCTTTCGTTTTATCTTTACAAAAGACTTGGTCCAGATCGAGCGATAGGTGTAGGTGAAAGATTATATGAGAGAGAGATCTGCAGCCTATCGATTCTCAAGATTTTAGTAAAGCTTGGAGTTAGATGCTATTAATTGTTAGGTTCCAATTTTGTATGAATTTGATTTTGACAAAGATATAGGTGGGCCTAAATTTATTTTTATTTCACATTAAATTTTTTTTTTTTAAGTCAAGCGAGCCTACTAAAAATCGAATTCTAGGCCGTTTGGTTAGGATCACCTCCCAGATCACTAGTGATCTAAGATCACCTATGATGCAAGATCACCGGTGATCAAAGATTACATGGGTTTATGATGGTAATCTAGATCACCCTTAGAGGGGTGATCAGGGGGTAATCCGGATTACCACACCAAACTAAAAAGTGTAACCAAATGGGGTGATCTGAGATCACTTGCCAAGATCACCACAGGTGATCAAAGATCACCCCCAACCAAAGTCGAATTCTAATCATAAAACCACCCTACGAGAAAAAAAAGATTTTAAGAGAAGGGAAATGACTTTATTTTTAAATTTATTAGAGCAAATTCAAATTGGGTATTTGGCCTAATTTAATTAATTATTATTAGTTGAATTAACTAGGAGACTTGTTGAGTATTATTAAGAGAGTTTTTTTTTCTTTTTGGTGGAAAAACTAAATAATTACAATATTTTCATCCTTTTGACATTAAAACATATCCATTTTACAATATTTTTATTCTAGTTTCCAAAATTTTCATTTGGGAGTTTTAATTTGAACGTCTCATGTCATCCCATGCTAAAGATATTTTGGTGTGTAAAGAAAGTAAGGGCGCCTGATGATGGACATTGGACATTGGAGATGTAGATGTCAAGTTGTCTATTTAGGTGCTTTCATTCATAAATATAAATCATAAAGATAGGCACAAATTGTTATCTGTAAATTAAGAGTAAAGACTGTTGGGAATTCATGATTCATTTTCCTCCACCCCTATACAAGATTCCCATTTTGATTTTTCCCTAATAAAACTTCATTAGTCCTAGTCCATCCTCTTTGCCTTTTAACCCTCTACAAATCTCAAATCTATCTATATATATCTTTATATTATATAAGTCTAAACTTCAAAAACCTTAACCTGAAATATCTAAAATATCTTTTTTAATTTTAAAATTTTAATTATATTTTTAAGGGTTAATATGTAATCTAATATCCTTTTAATTTTAAAATTAATGTAATCTAACCAGATTATATTTCCATATTAAAAAAAAGTCTAAAAACAATAACAATTATTTGTACGTTTAACATCTTATTATTATGATTATTATAATAATTGTGATTATTGAAGGTAAATTTGCAAAGATTAATTGTGTGATGTGATCGTTATATTCTTCATGACAAAACAAATAAAAACAGTTTTGCTAGCTTTTCTTCGATTGAAATCTGTTTTACAAAATCATATCCAAAACTTTTAAACCCTTTTCCTTAGTTTGCTTCTATTTTTATTTTTATTTTACGTTAAACATCTTATTATTATAATTATTAAAGTTCTTATTATTATAATAATAATCAGTAGTAGTAAAATTATTATTAGTTATATTATCATTACATTTTTATTTCTTATCTTTTTTATGTATTTTTCTTCATCTTTTCTTAGATAATTAAGACATATTTCGAAGTTGAGTATTTAATATTTTTTCCAATAATTTTGAAGTGTTTAAAGTGTCATGGTTTTAATTCTAGCCATATAAAGTGTTTTTCCATTTTTCTACCAGATCCCAAAAGATTATTTTACTTGCATAATAAAGTAAAATTTAAAGATGATAAATAATTAGCAACGAATATTTTCATATAAAAAAGCAAAAAGAATCCTAAAGAACTAATTGAAAATAATATAAATATGATTTTTCATCTTAGAATATGGACGACCCATTTTACAAACCCCATAAATAAAAAATCCACAAACTATTTTGATTCATGAGTGTTATGATTCGTTCTACTGTCATAATATTTTGGTATTAAATTAATGTTGATGTAAATTTTTTTTTATATAATATTTTAAAGTGTCATGATTTTAATCTAGCCAAAACACTTTTTCTATTGAGAATCAATTTTTCTATGAACATGGAGGGAAGAAGTTGGTAGTTAAGAATAACCTATGAAGAAAAAAAAGTAAAAAAAAAAAAAAAAAAAAAAAAAAAGGAGCTTTAAAAATCCATTAACGTGAAACTTTGGATTTAGGGGAAAATTAGTTAGTGAGACCCGCTTGACTGGGATAATAATTCTTGAAACTGTAACAAAAACAATAAATATTAATTATTAAAAGTTTTGACTTTTTTTTTGAAAATTTTAATACATCGTTCATTCACTACTTTAATTTTACTCTGTTAGTTTAAATCACTCTATTTCATTCATTAATACGCATAAAATTGGTGGTTTAATAATTAAAAATCAAATTCAGATTTGATTCAACATGTCAAAGATATGCATATATAGTATATATAAATTCAAGTTCTCAATCGCAAAAAAAGAAAGGGCTTATGTATTAGTAATTAAGAAAATCTTATTTTCAAGTCAATTGTCCGGTTGAATAGGGAGAATTTTTTTTTTGGGTATTAAAAAGGTGAAACCATGTATTGTGTTGTGAGATTAGAATGACAACAATAACAACACTGGCTCTCTTCCTGTCTTGGATGTTAAGTGCTTTAACATTAACTTTGCAGATCCTAGGTTCGAAGGCTGGTCCAAGTTTGGAACCCAAAAAGACACAATAACAACTATTTAAAATTTTCGTGAAAAATCAACAGAAAAAATATATACTACTCCATATACACGTACATTAATAAAATAATAAAATCAAAACCCTAAATCTATAAAAATTTTACTAACCATCCATCCATGTGTAAATAAATTAAGCTCAATAAATTTTCTTATAATATATCTTCAATTTATCCATTATAACTTTTGTGAACTTAATAATACTATAGTTTAGCTTTTCTTTTATAAAACAAACGAAATTTGATAACCAAAATTACTAAGAATGTAAGGTATTGAATTAGTTGATAGCCCTAGACTATTTTTATAATTATAGGGTTTTTTTCTACCCTAAGATAAAAAAAATGGTTACCTTCACCATTGAAGAAAGTTTACCAAAGTTAATAAAAATATAAGGTTATTGAATTTATTAATAACCTTATAATTGTTTTGGCAACCTCTAATTGTTTTTTAGTAATCATAATTAAATAAGAAAATTGACAACCTTAATTATTGATGTAAGGCTATTAAAATTACTAAGAATGTAAAGTTGCTAATTTTATTGATAGTATCATAACAATTTTGATAGCTTTTTTAGTAAATTTAGATATTAAATTTGTTATTATTATTGATAAAAAGTTACAAAACTTATTAAGGTTGTAAGGTAACTTATTTTTGATAGTTTATAACATTTTTTATAATGTCATATAATAACCTTTTAAGTAAACTTAGATCAAAAAAATTGGTAACTAAATGTAAGATTATTGAGTTAGCAGATAATAATATTTTTTGGCATAAAAAAGATAATAATATACTTTTTAGAATAATCACTGCAGCTTTTTTAGTAACTTTAAATAAGAGAATCAATAACCTTAATCATTAATAAAAGGTCAGTTAAGTTATTAAGGATTTAAAACTACTTAATTTTTATTGATGGTATCATAGCTTTTTTAATAATCTCTAAAGTTTTTATTTTACTAACCTTAGATAAGAAAATTAGAATTCTTGATTATTGATGAAAAACTACTAAAATTACTAAAGATGTAAGGTATTAATTATGAATGTATATATGGTTGTTGAAATTGTTGATAGCATCATAATTTTTGTTTTCAACAACCTTAGATAAACCCATTTGCTAAAGATATGATGTTAGCATTATGTCTATTTTGTATCATCATAAACTTTTTTTTAGTTACCTTTAAGTAAGAAAATTTGTAACTTTTGCTTTTTAGAAAAAAATTACTAAAATTACCTAGGATGTAAGGTTACTAAGTTTGTAGAACATATTATAACTATTTTGATAAATTTTATAGCTTTATTACTCCCTCTATTACTATTTATAAATCACAATTTGGTCAAACATAATCCATATTTGACCATTATTTATAGAAAAATATTTTAAATTAAAAAATGTATTAAAAAGTTTATAAATCAAAAAATACAAGTATTGATTTTAAAAAATTTTGATTTATATATATTTAAAAAAAATTGGTCAAATTTAAAATATGTTTGACATTTTTATAACTTACAATAAGGAGCAGAGAGAATTAGTAATTTAAGATTACAAGACTGATAACATTTATTATACAAGAAAGTTACTAAAAGTTGTAAGGATATTTGTGTCAAAAGAAAAAGTCGTAAGGATATAATGTAGATAGGACTATAGCCTCTTTGATAATCTCCATAGCATTTTTTTTTTTACTAATCTTTAGATATGAAAATTGATATTTCTCATTATTGATGAAAACCTAAAAAAAAATTTAACAAAAAAATATACTACAAAATTTACTAGGAATGTAAGGTTACCGAATTTCCTTATAATACTATAACATTTTCTATAACATATAGAACTTTTTTGGTAATAGTATTAAGATAATCAACAACCATCATTATTTATAAAAGACTACTAAAATTACTAAGAGTATAAAGTTACTAAATTTGTTGATAACATCGTATATATCTTCTTTAATAACTGAATAACCTCAATTTTAGATATTTCTGGTAATCTTAGATTAGAAAAATTGTTACCTTCATTATTGATGAAAGGTAACTAAAACTTTTATGGATTTAAGGTTACTAAATTTATCGATAAGAATTCAAACATGTTTTTATGCCAATTATAGTTGTAAAAAAATCATATGAAAACTTAAAAAATTAAAATGAGGTTTAATGAAATTTTATCAATTTACTATTTTCCTTCTTCATGTATTTTGCAATTTTTTATAACAAATTAAAGAATTATGTAACATGTTAATGGGT
>AWWV01008753.1:0-45737 GCA_001974805.1 Corchorus capsularis
AAAAAAAAAAACCCTACAAAGAGATAGTAGAATATATCCACTGACTAATTGCGTCTTGCGCTCAATCATATTTCAAAGAAGATAGTAAAACATATCCTTCCCACTAGACCAAAAAAGAAAACAAAAAAAAAAAAAAGGCAAAAACCAAGTCGTACAAGAAACATTTCACTAAATTTATACCTTTGTCTAATTCTGGTCTTCTAAAGACAACTTACAACGTATTTGATAATTGCTCTTCTATTCATTCAGATGAGGAACTATTCCTATTTTCTAAAGCAAAAGCAATAGCTTTACTTGTTATAAAAACAATACCATTCGACTGTGTAGAAACCGCTACCCCTATCCATCTCCAAATCAACTGCTGGCAGAGGATGTGCTTGCATAACCAGGACAAATTCTATTTGGTAAAGGCCTGGCAATGAGTCCGTCCGTTACCCAACCCAGTGACTCACTGTCGATTTTAACATGGTTGAATTCCCTTTGCACATACTCCACAGATATTTGCAGCCTACCCCCCGGTTTGCAGTCAGTAGAGGCACCGCTTGCTTCAACTCCTGCATTCCTCTCCAACCAGTACAAGTAGTTTACGTGGAACAGTGACTTGAGCATATCTTGGGGCGAAGAACTTTCTTTAAGCACTACCTGATCCATGCAAAAATAAATTCAAAAACACAGAAGCTATTAGTTTACGGCCCTTTCTATCATCCTTTTTTGAATAATTAGTATTAGCCCCTTCTATAAACATTTTCAAGCTTCTTATCAAAGTTACAGAAACATAGCAGCTAGCCATTAGCACTTAATCAATCATATTTTTACAAAGATGTGTCCTCTAAGAACCTCATTTATTATGTATTTCACAACCAAATAAAATATTACTTGAGGTCCTCATCATTCTGGTAGCCAAATAAAGTATCCAAGAAATGTAATAGAGAGAGAAAGAGAGTAAAATCCAGAATAGTTATCTACTTACACAGTATTTTCCTTCCTTTTCAGTCAGAATATAGCCTTCATCTTTGTACAGACTGAACAAAGCTAGTGTGTCCTCCTTGTTGTTGACAATATCACTGAGTTTTGATCCCAACAGCAGTCGACCCTCAATTTGAGCAGCTGCCTGCTTTGCTTCTGAAGATAATACAACTGATCGTTCCTGGAATGGGAAATTCAGGGTACAATCTCTTAGATGATATACTGACAAATTGTTACAACCAACGTCGCACATGCTGTTTTCTTGTACTCTGCTTCATTAGTCAAAGTTTTTGAACTTTTGAATTGTGGTCTGACCATCGTAGTGCAGGGGTAAATTTGATTGGAAGAGTGATTGACAGGTTAAGCACATTCCATGGTTGACTTATAGACCAGGCTCCTCTACATCCCAGGATGAATGCAAGAATCAAGGACTAGAAGTAGCCTTGAGCCATGGTTATAGAGCAGTAACAGTACGAGTTCATGTTTTGAGACCCAGAGTTTTAGGAAACCTTCAAAGGAGTTTTCTCTGATTGGGTCAAAAGGTAGTTGAAGCATACAAAAATGAACAGATCTTTAATGCATGCTTTAATAAGTAATGGTGGATGATCTTTTGTGAATTTAATGTTTTCAAATGCATCTCGCATCTCCACCATTACAGTCTAGAAAAGGAATTCAGGATGCAGTTTCTATAATCACCATAATGCTGGCACGCATACATGTTTATTCCCTAAATACTAGCCTTCTTAATTTTAAGTTTCTACTTATTTTGAAAAATCAGGATACTGATTCAGCAGAACAATCAACAAGGCAACCTCGAAAAAGATCTCTCGCGAAAACCACATGAAGCATTATCACTAATGAAACCAGATTCATATATGTAACTTTGACATATAAGATTAGTTAGTAACCATCTTCTCAGAGAACGTAGAGAGAAAGAGTAACTCACTCTGTTTGCAGATAGTATATTAAGAAATGGTACGGCTGGAAAAAGTGGTTCCTCATCATTGACCTCTTTGATTGAAGGTGCCTGGCCGCTTAGGAGATATTCGCTGAAAACCAGACCTGTCAGGAATTAAAGGAATATGCTTTCTATTAAATAATGATCTTAAACACATTTAACAACAACGTTGGGACAGATATATTACTTGCACGATAGGGATTTAAAGTCCTTAGTTGAATAGATTGATATGATTTCAGGTTGCAGTACATGTGGATCCAAGTAACAACACCAAATGCAGCAAGGGCAAGAGATGTAGATGTGCCTATACAGTTAGCCAATGCTATACCAAGTGCAATTCCAATGGACTTGCTCACCATTCCCTGAGCTTCACCTTTTGCAATTACCTACAATAACTAATTGCCTTCAACAACGACGTATATAGACAAATTAAAGTGCAAGTTGCGACATCATTGATAGGAATGCCAATATGATGCCACATGCAATTTGACAATATTTACAGGATGATACCTTCTTTGAGTATTCAAAACTGAAATCATATCAATTTACACACAGGCGCACAGAAAACAATAGAGAAGATTCATGCTTTACCTCTGCAAAGTTCCTTTGAGCAGCAAAACCAGCATAGAAACAACTTCTAGTAGCAGCCTGCAATTAGTTGAAGAAGTTAGCTTTTAGAGACCAAAATTGATCGATGTTAGAAATAATGGCAACAAAGACAACATGGTACTATTCCCCTTTTTTAAGAAATACAGGAAAGATAGAACAGAGCTTGACAACAACAGAGAAGGGCTTCAATACCTGGATGAGAGCAGCTGCTGATCTTCCAGCCCCAGCAGCAGCACCAATAGGAACAAAGAGCTGGGGAAAAGCAGGGGTCAACATTTCCAATCCAAAGGCAGCATTTTCCAGGAGATCAGCAAACAACCTCCATCCTTTAGGATTAACATCAAAATGTCTTCCAAACTTTGACAAGACGATTTTACTCAAATACCCAATCCCATCCTTTAACACCCAATTAATAGCAGCAGCTGTGGGAATAGCTCCTTTCCCCAATCCAACAGCATAAAGCAATGACTGAAACAGAAGTGAGAGAACCAAGTGTTTAACAAAATTTCTAAATGATAAAATAAGAACAAGCAATTAAGACATACGGACTTGGGTGGCAAGAACGCCGCTGATTTGGCTAGCAACGCCCTGTACGCCTCTCCAAAGAGAGTAATCAAGATAATCACTGGTAACGCTGTCGGGGAAACCTTCAGGGAGCAACAGTCGCATCACAAGGTCTCTGCATTGCCACCAGATAGTAGACACAGAGAATGATTTTGTTAAATTGACAATCCCATTGGAAGCAACGAATTCATCCGCGGAGAAATTTGGAATGAACTTAGTCCACTTGCTCCCTTTGACTTCCCAAACAACGTCGTCTTCCTCGGCATTCCCGTTGGTTCTTGCGAGGGCGGAAGATAATTGGGAAGCGCAGAAGCAGGCGAAGACCGAAGAAAGGAACAAAAGAAAAGCATGAGAATGAGAAGATGAAGAATCGTCGTCCCAGCACCAGGAACCAAACCCAAATGGGCCATCGTTGTTTCCGTTGTTATTGCCGCCAGAATCGCCACCATGAGAGAGCAAAGGGAAGGGGAAGGAGTTTGAGTTGGCAGAAGCAGCAATAATTGGTTTAGAAGACGCAGAGACGGTTAACTGGGAAACGGAAAATGGGAAGGTGGGCCGTAAAGAGCTTGAGGGAGGGAAGGCGAAGGGTGAAGAAAGGAACAAGGGCCTGCTGCAACAGCAGGTCCACGCCATCTGTCTCGCTGCCTCTCCTCTTCTACTTACATATTATAAGAGTCCATTCTTCCTACTTTTAACTTTGCATCCTGAAATTTTCTGTGTCTAAATTCCACTGCTACTGATTTCCATTTGGAAAGGTTATTAGAATCAGAGTCAATACTCCAAATAGAGGGGAAAGCGGAATCGGACGGGAAGGGGTTTTGCCGTCTGCGGTTGTTTGGTTTGGGCGCTTTTAATTTTATAATCGAAAGAAAAAGGCGAATGTTCCATATTACCCTCCCAACTTTTGTTGAGCTAAAGCCTAAAATTACCCTTCCAAAATTTCGGTCTCAAATCTAAACTCGATTCAACCGGTCTGATCCATCGATTCGATTGGAAATATGGAGACATTTTAAAATTATAGTGGAGAACATTCTTCATTTTCCATCTCTAAAAATATCAAAGAAAGGTAGTGCCACAACATATGTCAATAAAAACAAGCATATTTTTGGAGAATGGAAATGACAATGGAGTGAAAATCTCAAAATAAAATAAATATGTTCTTCATTTCCCACTCCATTGTCATCTCCATTCTCTAAACATACGTTTGTTTACATTGACACATATTGTGGTACTACCTAATTTCTTTGATATTTTTGGAGATGGAAAATGGAGAATGTTCTCCACTATCAAACATAACCTAAGTTTTTTTGGTATATTTTAAAATTTAAGTTTTCCATGTAAAAGTGTTTTTCTTTTAAAAAAATGTATTTGGAGTAGTAGTTAAATTTGATCTTCTACAATTTTTTTTAACATTAAATCTATTCAAAATTTGAAAAAATAAATAAAATTATAATAAAACTCGATCCAAACGGGTCAACAGTCAGTCCAACTGCCCAGTTTCACAGATCCTTTGACTATCGATTTCGCATGTATAACAGAACCAGATTCATGCCTGATTTCTGATTCAACCGGCCAGTCCGGTCCAATTCTGTCAAAGCTTACTCGAGTCGAGTAGTGTAGCATAGGACAACGGAGGAACATTTAGCGGATATCCAAACCGTTTAAAATCGTTACTATGAACCATTTATAAACTCGAGTCAATGTTGAAAAATTCGAACCGACTTTTGAATCGATAGAAGGGCCGATTCTAAAGGTGGCAAATAGGCCGTCTTGGTCGGTTTCGGGCTTACTTCAGGTCGGGTTCATTTCAAGTCATGTTAAATTTGGGTTTGGATTAAATTGAGGTCAGGTTAAATTCGATCTCAAGCCATTAGGTTCAGGTTGGGTTGTCGCTTGATTATTCATCTTTGTTTCTTTGGGGTTAATTTAACAAAATTTGGCTTAGTTAATGTTGAATTCGAGTTTTTTCGAGTTCTGGTTTCTTTCGAGTTCGGGCTTTTTCGGATTCAGGTTTATTTCGTGCGGGTTTATGTGTTTGACTTTTTAGTCAACTGAGTTTAGGTCGGATTCGGGTTATTCAAACGGGTTTATTTTACCATCTCTAGCCGATTCATAGTTCAACCGATTCGACCGACCGATCCAATTGGAAATATGTAGACATTTTAAAATTTAAGTTTTGCATATGAAGTGTTTTTCTCTCAAGAAAATGTATTTGGGGCAGTGGTTATACAAGAGTTCAATTTTGATCTTTTCTATATTTTTTTATCATTAAAATTTAAAAAATATTAAAAAATAAATAAAATTATAATAAAATTCAGTCTAAACTAGTCAACGGTCTAGTCCAACTGCCAAACCAATCCTTTGACTACCGATTTCATATGTATAACGGAAACGACTTCATGACCATTTTGAGTCCAATAGGCTAGTCCGGACTAAATTCGTCAAAATTAACTCTACCGATTTCACATGTATAATGGATCGGATTCATGACCGATTTTTAGTTCAACAAGCTAAGTCCAGTCCGATTTCATCAACACTAACACGAGACGAGTAGTGTAGCATAGGACAATGGAGGGATATTTATCGGATATCCAACACGTTTAAAATCGTTACTCTAAAAAGTCTAAACCATTTAATTTAAACTTTGTAAACTTCAGTAAAAGACTTGAGAAAAGGGGCAACAAGAAATCCAATAGACAACCAAGGCCACGCTCCCGATTATTATTATTTTTTAATTTGAGATTGTTATAATTGAATCCTAATCACCGGAACTAACCATTCGATCTGATTTGTTGTTGTAATTAGAAAACTTTTTATATAAAGAAAGGCACCGTGATAGAAACAAGTTCCCTGGTATATAAGGTTCAAAGTTAAGATCCGCCTACTACAATCTAACATCTCCACCACATTTCTGTATTTTGGAGTTCATCATCAAAAAGGCCATGCTGCATTGCTAATCAAGCATGGTTTGAAGGGGAATATTCATATTAAAGTCTTATAGAACTCACAATACTATTTTTCACCCATTAAACTACTTGTGCCCGAAAGTGGGTTTTGATAGAGAGAGAGAGAGAGAGAGAGAGAAGATTATATACAAAAATCATGGAACTGCCAATCGACCTGCGTGCCCCAAAGACTTCCACGATGATTCCAACCGCATTAAATGCAATTTCTCAACAAATGGTTCAAGAATCTCTGCCTCTTCTTCCGGAGCAAAGGCCATGCAAATGCTAAGCTCTTGCACAGCCTTGCCGAATTCCCTGAATTATAATGTTAAATATTACTATTCCGTCCATCACCCTCAAAGAGCTTTTTGATTTCATTCTTTGAAATTAACGAGTTGCAAGATTGATACCTATTATAATACAGCATCATGCCATGGTCTCTCCTTAGTGCCCAATTATGTGGCTGAAGAATCAACAATCTCTCTGAAGCCATGATTGCTAGCCTGCAATGAAATCCAAGGTTCAGCATGGCATAAATGAAGATGCACTTAGCAAAATATAAGCTAAATTAATTGCCTTCAACCATGAGTTTGGTGCAAGTTTTAGCTGCAAGCTTGCAGCTATAGTATCTAAGGTTGTGACTTGTGAGACTAAATCCATTACAACGAAAAATCCTACCCATGAGAAACAACTGAATTATATTATGTAGTTTAAAGAATGGATAATTATGGGAACAGTTTAAGAGCAACTTTAACGGATGGCATTTAATAAGTCAGAAAGTGCAGTAACGGAAAAGGTTGCATAATAGGAGGTTCTGATTGCAAACACACCAAAGTTGCAGAGTATGGCCATTATACTGCAATAGACAATTGTTATGAGGACATAATATATGATGGAAAATACAAAGAAAATTATCTTTAGCGCTTTAAATGCACAAAAAAAAATTGTTGAGAGGCAGTTTAAACCGGTCAATGTTGCATTATAAGACAAACGCTGCCGGCTACACATGAAAATATCAGGAAGAAAGTTATATTAAAGATAAATTAGAGTTTACCTAAGACTTTGAGGCCGCAACAAAGGGAAATTTGATTTATCGGTTGTGTTAGGTTTCTCATCAGCATTATGAACATGCCTAAGGGGAGACGTCAGCATCAACCCATGATTTGATCTGGAAGCACGTTTCCAGTGAAGCCTCTGCAATTATATTGACTTTATTTTATTATGTAGGAACGAATTGGAAAGTAATATCTGGGGCATGAATTTAAATGTAAACACAAGTTCTGCAAAAAATAATAAAACTTCATCAAAAAGGATTAGGTCTTACAATTAAATTGGCTAGAGCAATCCCAATAATATCACGGTTTGTTGCTATCTCAAGCCCTAAAAGTGAAGTACCAGTTAAATCAGATGCCATTGATCTAGGGTCCTCAACACACCTTCCATTGACAATAGCAAACAAGCTGTGTCCTGAAGTCACTTTGAAGAGCTCCTATAGAATGAGGATTAAAAGTTAAGTGACACTTAAATTCAACATAGGCAACTGGTCGAAAGAGAAGGAAACTCACTTGTAATATTTTACCCAGAAACATATCTATGGATGGACGAGACATCATATAAGGCATATAACTGCCATGAATTAAGAATTATGCACCATGAAAATAAACTGAAGAAAAGAATTTTCAAGATTAAAGTACCTCTGGATACCCAGTCTGGGGCCATATCAAAAAATCTTCCCCAACTCGAGATCCCACAATGGTTAGACCAAGTCGCCGGCAAACTTCAATGTAAATTATGCTAAGCAAAATTGCTGTAAAAAACATGATCATATAATCAGGACGAAATGATGAGAAGGGCACGTATGTTTAAATATGAGATACAATTGCAATGCTACTAGACCAAAATGGATGAGTTGCAGCAAGTGAATCTTATAGCACAAAAGATATAGAACGAGGCTTTACCACTGCCACATCCAGAACTCAGCACTGAGTGTAAGTATGAATGCTTAGAATCTACAAGAACAGGGGACCTTTTGAAGCCTCTTAACTCGAAAAGAACTACATTAACTGCCTCCAAAACTTCAACCAGATGGCAGCCTATGTCTCTGGAAACCAGCTCTGCTTCAACTTCTTTGGAAATTGCATCTAATTCACTCAGCCATTCAGATATCGTCTTTCCACCCAAAGGCATTCGCTCCACAGAATCCCAATCTTTGGCATCAGATGTGGAAGAAACATTTCTCCTTTCATTCAGGAGTGAGAGAGCATCCATCTCTCGGTTGAAAGCCATGAATGCCTCATCTTCAGCTGCAACATGAAGCAAAGCCTACACCAAAAGATATGGAGCAAAATAAGGTTTCCAACTTACTTTTCGAAAGCATGAATGAAGCAGTTATAAATACCTCCTGAAGAAGCAAGTTATCCTCTCAAAAGCCACCATATGAAATAATGGAATTAGCGAGGGCCATTCAAATTATCTAGTGACGAGATCGCAAAGAAAAAAGTAAGCAAGTAGCCATTATATGTGTACCTTAGCAAGAGAGATGTCTTTGTCCTTGGACTGGAAGGAGATCTCCCGAGTGAACTTGTCTCTTGCAGTCTTAAGAACCTGTGGATTGTATTAGAGTTCACCAGAAGATTAGAAAGTGGAAACTGGAATACTAATGTTAGGTGGTAAAGAACATGGTATTCACATGGTGATGCGGATATCCAGAATGGATGAACAACATATATGTATATATTGTTACGGATCAACCTCCTGGTAAAATTTGTGACGGGAAGAGGAGTCTTTAGTTAGCTGAATCTGACTGGAAAAGAGAGGGTAACCAGAAGCAGAAGCTGAAGTAGCAGCGGTGCTCCTAATCCTCCATCTCCTCAAGTCCTTGTGATCATGATGATCATACCTGGTGATCGTAAAGAATAAACGGGTATATCCAGGGTTTTTCCTAGTACAAATCCTGCTGCCATCTCTACTATATTCATTATTATACTAGTACTAAAATATTCAAGCACCCCCCCTACCTATTATGATGAGAAACCCAACAGTCAAATTCATAAAGGAAGAGAGCAAGAGAGAGAAACAAGTTGAATTATTAGAAAATTACCTGAAAACGCCATGATCAGGGAAAGTTGCAGAAACCATAGCTGCCGCTGGCATGCAATATGATGTGCACAACATTTTGTTACTTGTGTATATTGCTAGCAAATTGCTTTGAGGAAACTTGAAAAACGAATAGCTGATCACTAAAAAGCAAGAGAAAAAGGAAGAAAGAAGAATGGAAGCGGATCAAGCGTGTTCTCTGAAAGGAGTGGTGAATTTGGAAGGAGAGGGTTTGAAGACAGAGTCTAAGATCTTGGGCTCTGCGAAACTACTACTTCCAGAATAAATGGAGGAATTGGAAGATGAAGTGAAGCAAGCATAATAAGATGATGAAGAAGCAGATGAAGACTGATTTGATGAGAAATGGCAAGAATCCCCAAAATCCATAATAAGTAGGCAGCTGAATTGAACAAGTCTCAAGTCTAACCAAATCTGTTTCAGTTGAAATGGAAGAAGAAAACAAGAATTTGGGGGTTACCGCTTATAAAGAGAGGAAGGAGCTGTTGGAGATTAGAAGAAGAAGAAGGGGAAGCTGCTCCTGCTCCTTCTCCCTCCCTTCAATTTGCTTTTCTGGTAATAATTTGGAGAATTGAAATGATTATATGATTAGCTAAGGCAAATGCCAAATTTATAGGTGTTCCAGCCCCCTTTGGGTTTGGGTTTGGCCTTTCTTTATTTATCTTTGCCCTTTTTTTTTATTTTCTTTTATTTCTCCTTAGGTGTGTGATATTTAAATATTTAAATCTGGATTGCTAAACAGCGCCCCATTTTTGCTATTCACCGTCCTATTTTTACGTTTTTTTACGCTTTTGCCTTTTGCTTCATTTTCTAATCTTGAAACTATCACGAACGTAGAATAGCGTTAACGTGTTGTATTTTGATGACGATTTAAAAAAAATGAACAATAACGTGCCGTATTTTGATGACGATTTCAGAAAAATGCAATTTTTGACGAAATTTAGGACTAATGACCCATGCTGTCCCAAGAGGGCGGCTTACCGTGGCGAAGCCGCCCCACTTGGGAGGCTCAACCATAGCGAAGCCGCCCCACTGGGGCGGCTTCACCATGAAAAGGCCGCCCCATTGGGGCGGCTTAGCCACGGCAGGCCGTCCCGGTGAGGCGGCTCGGCTATTTTTTTTTTTTAAAAAAAATTTGGTCTAGCCGCCCCACCGCGGCGCCCTGCCATGGCAAAGCCGCCTCATGAGGGCGGCATGCCGTGGCGAAACCGCCCCATGAGGGCGGCTTGCCGTGGCGAAGCCGCCCCAGTAGGGAGGTTCCGCCGTGGTTGAGCCTCCCCAGTGGGGAGGCTCCACCGTGGCTGAACCGTCTTAATGGGGAGACTCAGTGTAAAAGTGTAAAAAGTGCAAAGGGTAAAGGGCAAAAGTGTAAAAAATGGGATGGTATTTAGCAAAACTAAAACGGTATTTAGCAACCCCCTAAACACAAAGTTAAGATTTTTTTTGTTTTTTTGGGATGAGGAATAGAGAGAGGACTGAGGAGAGAAAGAGGCAATATTGCTTTGTCTTGACCATCTTTTTTGTCAAAGAAAAAGGGAAAAAGGAGAAAAGAGAACCCCATTAGGCAAACTCTCTTTTAAGTTTCGTAATTGATTGAATGTTGAATTTTTGGATTGAAAAAATCCTCTCTTTTAAGTATGGTAATTGATTCAATATTGATTTTTTGGATTGTAAAAGAGCGTAATCGAAATTATAAATAAAATTATTCAAATCATAATGTTTGGCAATGTAAATGTTTGATGTTGAACATTATAATTGATTGTCAAGAATTTACTACTACTAACCAAAGACAAGGCGTTCAATAATTGATGAAAATCGGCAGTGACTACAAAGTTCCAACCAACCATTGGCACAGAAGCAGAATTGAAGAGCGGATGCGGATGGGTCGGATGGATAAGGTTGGCGAGGCGTTGATAAATAATTGAGATAGTCCATAATAATTTCCTTTTGAAGGAACTGATATATCATTATTATTATTATATATAATTATAATAAAATAATAATAATAATTTATAATTTATTGTAGGACTAGAGTAGAATAGTAGTAGCATATATAATTCAAAATTCAAAATAACAAAAATGGGTTGGATCGAGTGGTAAACAAATTACTTGTTATAGTTTAAGTTAGATCCTAGATTCGATATCTTAAATACATAACCATATCGGATGGGAACCAAAATAAATACAAATATTTCTATTTAGGAAGAAGATACAAATACATAGGCTAATTATCTAAATGCCAAAAATCTTCTAAAGGCCTAAATCTTAGCAAGTTTTATCAATTTAGGTTTAATCTTTCTAATTGCGACATTTTAGAGTTAAACCTATGTGAGTGCGAGCAAATAAGGCCTAAAGGAATCATTCTAATTGCAAAATTCCAAAATTTTACTTTAATTAAAAAACAGAGGAGAGCTAATCCCCCTTATTAAGGTTTTAATAATGGCCAATGAACTCCCACCATGTTTTGATGGTAGGAGTGATCAGGGACGGATATATAACGGGGACAGTGGGGGCAGCTGCCTCCATTAAAATCCTATAGGTCCATTAGTATGTAGTATATCTTAGTCCCAAAATTTTATACCTTTTACAATTGCCCCCGCTGATTTGAAAAATTAATAAAGATATATGGTAGTTAGTGTAAATACACAAAAGAATGAGATTATAAAATTTAAGAAAAGGACCCATCATCAATCTCAAAATTAATAAAGTACAAGTTAGAAGACAAAAAATCTTGAAGGTCATAAGCTAGAAGACAAAAAATCTTAAAGGTCATAAAAGCTTAAGGTGAATCACTTTCTGTTCTTAATAATAGTGTTGTCTTATCTTTAAATGAATTCATTATAATTTTTATCGTTGCTTAATATGGTGGAATATTTATTTATTACTTGAGAGTTGATAATTTTTTATAATTAGAGGTGTTCATGGGCCGGGTCGGGTTCGGGCCGGGCCCATGCATATGTTTGTAGTTACTTTGCTTGTCCAAGCTTGGCCCGGCCCGGCCCGGCTAAACGGGCCTTCATGTGTGTCCAAGCCCGTCCAATTAAAAAATGATTGTCCAAAACCCGTCCAAGCCTGCCCATTTAGTAATTAAATATATAATATATTTTTATTTTTAAATTAATTAAAATATATTTATTATTTATTTATTCATATGCATTATAAAAAAAAGAAAACCTTAATTACCTAAAATCTATTTTTTACAAAAATAATTAATTAACACATCTAATTAATTATTTTAATTAGTTAATCTAACTACAAATATAAAAAATATCAAAATAATTAGCTAAACGGGCCGGGCTTTTATGACTATGACCAAGCCCGACCCATTTTTTAAACGGGGCTAAAAAATTTTTACAAACCCGTCCAACGGGTTTTAATTTTTTGTCCAAACCCTCCCAAATATCGGGCGGATTTACGGGCTTTACCGGGTAGCCTGGCCCTTGAACAAGTCTATTTATAATGTTAAAATTTTAGTAATTATATATTTTATTTATGTTTATTTGTCATGGAAAAGATGGAATGGTGTATTTATGATGCTATTTTATTGATTTAATATTTTATTGATTGATATATTCAATTATGATGCTATTTTATTTAATTGGAAAATATACAAAATAGTGTAGAATATGGAATTTTTTTCTGCTATGAAGATAATCAAGAGTCGTTTGCGAAATCGAATGGGAGATTCTTGGATGAATGATTGTTTGGTTAGCTATATTGAGAGAGATATTATTTGTAGTATTGATAATGAAAGGATTTTGAAATGCTTTCAAACTATGAAAACTCGTAGAGAAAGGTTGTAATGTATCATTTCTTATAGAATTCTTATGCACTTGGAATATATGGTTTTTATAATTTTAAAATATAAACTTGAAACTATGTATATTAGTTTGCCCCCACTGTCTAAAATTCCTGGATCCGCCACTAGGAGCGATGATGGCGACTATGGTATGCACATCGTGGCAACGATTAAGAGGGCACATATTGCTTCAAGGCCAAGAGAGCAATTTGTGTATTATAGTTGGTGGATAAAGGAAATTCAAAAGGGTATTGTAGTTGGTGGTTATGTTGACATGTAATTTTAACACGTAAAATGCTTTACGTGTAGTTCATGCATCATTTTCCTTTCCATTTAGGCTTGATTTGCTCGTCCTGCATAGGTTTAGACTCAAAATGTTTCTATTAGAAGGATTAGGCCTAAATTGACAATACCCATAAACATTTAGGCCTTAATTCAATTTTTAGCCTAGTCTAAATGAGAAATTTTTCTGGAATAGACAATTTGAGTTTAATT
This sequence comes from Corchorus capsularis, assembly GCA_001974805.1. NCBI lineage: Eukaryota > Viridiplantae > Streptophyta > Magnoliopsida > Malvales > Malvaceae > Corchorus > Corchorus capsularis. Next base: position 13,451 of record AWWV01008753.1, read on the forward strand.
CTTATTGTAGCATAAATCGTTGCAGATTTAATAAATTGAACATAATTTGAATTAAAAATGAGTTAAATTTGTTAATATACATACAATCTTACTATAATACTAGTTTCAAAGCCGTGCCATGCACGGAATTGAACTTAAAAATATGATTTAAATTTAAAGTATCAAATAATATGTCTAAAGTACCCTAAATAACATATGTCTACCTTTCAATCCCACTTGTGCACAGTTTTTTTTCCATTAAGTATTTTATATTAAAAAATATACTCTAAAGGGATATATGTCAATCCTTCGATCACGTTTTTGCAGTCTGCTAATCTCTATTCACAATGGATGGAATAATTTTCCATTATAATTTTTCTTTAATTGATGTGATGTTCAAACATACATGTTACTTTGTAGTTCAATCATAAACCATAATATTTAAATATATTCCCTAAGGAGACACATGTCTACCCTTTTTAACCCCGCGTATGCAGTCTGCTAACTTCCACTGACAGTATATTGTATAATTTTTCATACATAATGGATTTTAAAAAAATGTACATGATACCAAAACTTCTGAGAACTTTACTTAAAATTAGTAACCACTCTTCCTTAGACATTTAACTCACTTTGCATTTTCTTTTAATCTAATGGCTCCTTCTCACCCAAAAAAAAAATGGCTTACTTTACATTTTTAAAATTTCTTACTAAACTATTATTAATTAATACTATAAGATTACTAAGTTTAAAGAAAAATGTAATGAAAAAGGTATATGTTACCAAAATTTCTTAGGATTCTAAATAAATTTAGTAACCTCACATTCTTAGAATTTTTTTTGAGAAATAAACTTTTTGATTAATGAGATTGGGATTACAAACGCACAGGAAGACCCGTACACCGCTATATGATTAGCTACATTATCGAAACGCTAATCTATGAGCCAACAAAACCCCTTCCCTAACAAATACAATTTCCTTCCATAATAAATACAATTGAAATCTCATAATACATGCTCTTGAACCTAGAACCTAGAAATTATACCTACATACAAACCAAATAAACAAACAAACAAATTACAAATTAAACTCACATCCCGTGAGAGTTGAACCCAAGACCTCATGATCCAGGTATGCTAGAATTTTTAGTAACCTTGCATTTAGTAACATTTCATCAATATCAAATGTTAGAAAATTATAGCATTATGTAACGAATAAAGGTCTAATTTAACAAAGTACAATTATTTGATACGTCGTCAATGAAATTTTTAGACTATACCATATTTCTTAATTAATTATGTAAATTTAATTATTTGACCCACTATCAGTTGAGTTTTTAGACTCCACAAATTGATTAAGAGATTGACACATACCCCATTTCATAATTGATTATGTATTTAATATTCAAAAATATACCCTAAATAACACATGTCAACTTTTCAACCCCACTTGTGCACGGTTTATTTTCCATTAGGTTTTTAGTATTAAAAAAATATACCCTAAGGGGACATATGTCAACACTTCGACCGCCCTTATGCAGTCTGCTAATCTCCACTGATAGTGGATGGAATAATTTTCCTTTAACAAAGGACAATTATTTAATTTTCCTATAATTGTTGTGATGTTCAAACATACATGTTACTTTGTAGCTCAACTCTAAACCCCAATATTCAAAACTATTTCCTAATGAGACACATGTCAACCCTTTGACCCTGAATGTGCAGTATGCTAAACTCTACTGACAGTTTACTGTATAACTTTCCATATGTAATAACAAAAAAATGGTACATATATGATACCAAAATTGTTTAGAACTCTACTTAAAATTAGTAACCACTCTTCCTTGGAAATTTTACTTACTTTATATTTTTAGAATTTTTACTAAGCTATCATTAAGAAATTTTACTAAGCTATAATTAATATTAATAATTCAAGATATCTATTGTGGTTAATATTATAATTAATATTAGCATTAGAGGTTAGTGTGATATCTCAAGTGGGATGATTTGGTGGTACAAGTAGCATTACCCTAAATCTCTAATTTTTAAAATTATCTTTTAAGTAATTATTCCATCAAATTAACACCATTTAAACTTATCACCAAGCCATTAAATTAAATATCTCTCTATTATTTCTCTACCTTAAATGGTAAATTCGAAAAAAAAATCTTGATCAATTTGTATATTGTGAAATAAAAAGGAATGAGGTATAGTCGATAAGAAAAAAATAACATAATTTATAAGGTAACTTATTTAGTAATTTGAGTTAGCTAAGATCCTACTTTGTTCTGGCAAAAAAAAAAAAAAAGATCCTACTTTGTTTGCCAGGGAAATTATTGAGGAAAATAGAGAATTTTACAAAAAGTAGACTTTATTAATTAATTTGTTTGACTAATTGATTTGTTTGGAACAATTATTTTTTTTAGAGAAAATTCAATCTTCCATTAAAGTCAATTGTCCAGATTACAGACGTGTAGAGGCAGTCCACATCAAACATAATTAGCTCCCACATCACAATCCAGATGAGCTAATATATGTGCTAAACGATTAGCCATCCTATTGACATGCTTAAAAGAACAAAAATAGAAATAAGATTTAAGTAAACTAATCTGACTAATCAAGGAACCACCCTCCCATAAAGAAGAGCTCCTCCTAGTAATTTCTAAAATCGCCAAATGACAATCACTTTCAACCTCACACCTTGTATAACCATAAGTGTGGGCCAATAACAAACCAAACCTTGTTGCATACATCTCCGCAAATAAAACACTCGTGACTCTATCAATCCTTGTTGTGCCGGAAAGCAAAACACATCCTATATGGTCTCTTAATCACTGCACTTAACACTACTTCACCATTTACTTGATAAAACACTGCATCTGTATTGATCTTTACTATTCCAGCAGCTGGTGGACACCATGTCGGCTGCTCCATGCGATTCTTGCTAGTCTCTCGCCTAGTAGATGCGTCAAACTTGGCCATATATCTATTGGCAGCTATACACACAGCCGAAGAGAGTTTTCAAACCTGCTCGTGCAGAGCTTTGTTCCGATTAAACCAAATCATCCATAATACAATACACACAATGTCCAAAGATCCTAGCTGATTTGCTTTAATCATTAAACATTCCCAAAAATCCTCTCTATCAAGCCATGATATTACTGAAGCAAGTAGCTATGGGCAAATGATATTCCATACATTACAACTAAAGACACACTCAAAAAAGACATGATAGAGGGAAGTTTCCATCCCACCATAGACTCGGCAACTATCGTCAATCGGAACTCCTCGTAGTTGCAATTGGACCTTAGTTGGCAAAATTCCTTGGACAACTTGCCACATGAAAAATTTCACCTTCGGCGCAACATGTGCTGCCCAGATCATTCCCCAAACTACTGACCTTGCTCCCACATCTGCTACTTCCTTGCCAAGCAATCTTCGCGCTACATGATAACCATTCCAAACTGAATAATTTCCATCAGTGGAATGGTTCCAAATCATAACATCCGGAGCTAATAAATGTAGGGGTATACATAGTATTCTATATACATCCTCATCCTGAAATAGCTCATGCAATAAACCCTCGTCCCAATACCCATTATTATCAAATAAGACTGAGACTGGATTCGTTTGCAAAACTATGAAAATTTACCTTTTGCTGATGTGGCACTTACTTTTTGGACACGTTGAGTGCTGACATGGCACTATTTAACAGAGACATTAGAGAACCATCTAAATAAGGGCTGTTTTAGCCAAAATTTGGTGTTCATGTGCTTATTTGGCCAAAATTGAAGTCCAATGACTTATTTGATCGTTACCGAAATGTTCAGGGGCATATGTTTGCATTAAGCCAAAAATTAAAGTGAGTATCTAATTCCAAATTTAACATGTAGTTACTAATAAAAAGAGTTTATGCTATCTATTTACAAATAAAGAGAGTTTACAGTGTAAATCATAAATTTTAAGATATTATTTAATAGTTTTTTAGAAATTATAGTAACTTTTTTTAATGGCATGTCAGTCGAAATATTTAGATGATAAAATTAGACGGGCAAATAGCATTGCTCATAAACAAATAAACTAAAATTCAAATTAGACTTGACTTGTTAAATTAAATTAAGTAAAGGTCTACACTTGATTTTTTTTATATTAAAAAAAGGGTCTCTTGGTGGACATCATTCACTTAGGGGCTCATTGTCCCTTGCTCCCTCTTAAACCGGGACTCCATGGTAAGGAACACACCTGTGGACAATAGTAGGGCGTGTGAAAAGTAGATCTTAACATAGGATTGGGATAAGTAAGAATCTATGTGAGAAAAATATTGTGTTTACTCCGACTCGAACCCATTACCACACCTGTAAGTACCTTACATTCGGCTTACTTGTGCCATCCCCACCGGGGCGGTCTACACTATTTATTTGAATGAAAAATTCAATACCAAATTGAGAACTTTACAAAGAGTTTTGCTAAAAGGGTATTTTTATTAAAGGTTCAACTTTCAAGGCTAATCTATATTTTTAGCTTAAAATAAAGATTGAGAGAGGAGGGCCTATCTTGTTGTGACTGAATTGCTTTGCTTTCAGAGTCATATCCCATTTTCTTGAAAAAGGGTATAAAGAATGATGGGTGGGGGTGGGGGTGGGGTTAGGAAGTGGATTGGATTATGATTGGACCCAACTTTGTTTTGTCCCACCTGACGTTTCCTTTTGGGCAACTTTTGCTTTCAACTGTATCAGTATTTGCCTTGTTTTGTCTTTGCACCACCCCCCCACCCCCCACCCCATTATAAAAATATATCAATATCAACTAGACCGAGTAGAATATTATTATTTCACCAATGACTTTTTAATCCCACATACCATATTTTATATCCATCTGACCAATAAATTAACAAAATGCCCTTTTAAAAACTTTATATGATAAAAATATGGATCTAATTATCTATATCCATTAAATTTCTACAATTAATAGTAAGTATATTATGAAAATTTGGAATAATTCTTAGAATCAACAATTGCTGCATCAGCATAGGCATCATCCTCCCCGGATCTTAGGACCTCCAATGCCAATGCTATTGCCTCATTCTCATCTTTTCCCCACCTAACCTTACGACATAATTTAAATATATGAGAATTTGCATGGATAGGAAAGGATCATTGTCATCATCATCATCATCAAAATTTTTTAGAATTGGAAGCATATATGTTTTAATCAAATTATTATTACCAAATTGCCATGTGGGCTGATGACGTTCTTGTCCTTGTAGTTAGGACATTATATCACATTCATCATAGGCCCTACTCTATATATCTATCTATATTATTATGGTTTTTTTTTTGTACCAATCTATATTTATTATGGTTTTTTTTTGGCCATACTATATTTATTATGGTTAAGAGTAAAGATTTTTTTTCCCCGTTAAATTTTGAAAGTGGGATATATAGTGTCAGACTTGCTTTTAAATTCCGAAAGTGACTACCACGAGGAAAAAAGGGCAAAAATAATCTGGAAGCGACAAGCGCGGCCCTGTCCATGCGTCGTCTGGACGGTGACATACTGGATCATGGCCCAATCCCAGCAACCACTTGTGAGTTGTGAGCACGCCTAAACGGGCTTACTGTTATTTTGCTAACTAGCCTTTTATGGGCCTCAAGCTACACTTTTTTTTTGAGGTCTTTTCTATAGCTTTAATTTCATCGATTGATTCATCAAATTCCACGTTCATACAAAAAGTACTAGATCTATGGCACTCACTTTGTGAGTGTAGAAATAAAAAGGCGTTATAAAATTAAAGAAGAACACCAAGAACAAATAGAGAGAGAATTTCTATTATTCAGAGAGAGGAGAATACAGAAATCTGAAGTGAAGTTTTGTATTGTATTGTATGTAAAATAGCTTAGGGAACTCCCTTTATATAGTGGAATAAATCCCTATACATTTAATGCTAATCTGCTTTGCTTGCAAGCAAAGTAATATCCAACGGTGGATGATGCTCCAAGGAACCTTCCTGGTAATCTCCTTGTAATCTTCCTTGATTTCTCTCATTAATACTTGATTCTCTCTTAAACCAAATGGGCTTAATATAGTTGGACTTACAGTGTGGTGTGGAGTCCATAATTCCATAACACTCCCCCTTGGACATAACACCACTATAACAACCTGTTTGGACATGTAGCCAGTGCCTCATTAAAAACCTTAAGCTGGAAAACCCAATGGGACAAAATCAGTCTTAAGGAAAAAGAGTGCAGCATATCAAGTCCATTTGTTTTCTAGACAAATATTACATGTGCTCTTTATTGCCTCATTAAAAACCTTGTGTCGGAAAACCCAGTTGGACAAAACCGAACAGAAGGGAAAAAGAGTGCTAGAGCAATTTAAGCCCATGTAAATGTCTTCAGGACAATTACATCTAGATGTGCTATTGTTGCCTCATTAAAAACCTTAAGTCGGAAAACCCTGTGGGACAAAACCGATTATAAGGGAAAAAGAGTGCAACACACTTTAAACTCATTATCGCTCCCCCTGAATTAAAACAAACAACCACTTCCGGGGTATCTAAACATTTCCACTTCTGGTAAATCAATCTTGCATCTAACTAGCTCGCCATATACTAATGCCATAAAATGATTTCTCAAATGTTGATGCTGGCAACAATTTGGTAATAGATGTGCAAGATTGTTAATGGAGCGAATCTATATAACATCAACTTGTCGACTTCCTTGGAGTTCATGAGTATAATATTTTGGCGAGACAGTCTTGGTCTAATCACCTTAATATATTCTCCTTGACATGTGCAATACAAGCAACATTATCATCATAAATTATCATGGAAGAGTCTATAACCGGTTTCAATACACAATTCCTTTGAATATGTGCTATAACAAAATCATAACCAAACACACTCTCTTTTGACTTCATAAAGGGAGATAATCTCAGAGTGGTTGGAAGATATAACTACTAGCTTTTGCTCAGTAGAATACCAAGAATAATTGTATCGTTATAGTATAACTGGTAACCGGTTTGATAGCGAGCTTTATGCAGATCAGACTGATACTCCGCATTAGCAAATCCTACTAAACCAAGATTAGTAGATTTCTCAAAATAACCCCAAAACTATGGTAAATCGGAGATGACATAAAATATGCTTAAAAATATCTCCGAGTTGGCTGATATCAAAATAGGCCAACAAATTTATCGCAAATGCAATTTTAGGTCACATGCATTGTGTCAAATACATTAATCCCCTTGATAGCATTGAGGTATGGTACTTCAAGACCAAACATATCCTCATCAGTTTGTTTAGGACGAAAGACTAGTCAACATTTGGGGATCAAGGGACCTTATAACCATAGGGGTGCTCAAAGTATATCATTTGCTTTGTGCTCAAGCTCTAGACCAAGGCATAATTTGGTTTAACCCAAATTCTCAAACTCCTTTTCGAATAGTTAGCAGTTTGGGACAACTCTTCAGGAGTTCCCATCAAATTTATATCGTCGACATAAACTGCTACTATAGCAAATCCAGTTTACGATTTCTTAATAAACACATATGGGTAGATGTGATCTTTCTCTTCCTTAATCAAGTATATGCTTAAGCGTTGATACCACATGTGGCTGGATTGCTTCAACCCATATAAAGATCTTTTGCAACTTTTGAGAATAAGTTGCGGGGAGTGTATGCTTCAGGCATTTTGAATCCCTTGGCAATATAAATATTGGAATGTATGCTTCAGGCATATTATTTCCTTTGAACCATAAGTATGTCATCACAATGTTCATATAACATGTTTCCAACTCTATAAAGAAATGAATTTGTATTCATCACAAGTGAATACATTACAATCAGCCCCAGTTCTCTAAGTGAACCCTTGGACGACGGGTCAGGTTTTATACCTCACGACCCTATTTTCCTCATTTCATTTCCAAACAAGTACCCATTTGAATCCAACGGGTTTAAATCTAAAGACATCATTCTTTGGTAAGGGAAGCCAATTCAACCTTGATTGTTTCCTCTCATATAGGCCAATCTTGCCTTTGATGACATATAGTTATAAACTGAGGTTCATCATCATCGACTATAATTTCATGAGCGGTTTAGAGAGCGGACGTATCATCGATGATTATCTCACTATAATGAAAAATCTAGTATTCTCAGGATCAGTGATCTTTTCATGGGTTTATGCCACTACAGGGGCAATATGCTCATGAATTTATGCCTCTTCAAGGGCAATATTATTCAGTATTTTGCTCTCTTTATTTTGTGCCATATCAGGGCAACTTGGTTTCCTCGATAAAGACCAATATCCTCTTTTGGAGCAAATTTTAAATTCCTCCCCCTTCTTTTTCGAGGAATTATATCTTTTGATCCCATCGGTTTTCCATGCTTCAGGCATGGTCACTTTGATCCATCATGTTCTCCAAGAACATCTATCTTAGCTGGAACATTCACAGCTTAAAATTAGCAGTCTGATAAAATACATTGGGCAATTGATTGCAATAACTTACAAATGGATCAAAATTTTGCACCTCATTCTCATGTTATTGGGTCTAAATGAGACAATCATTTTACTATAAGAAAACTTCAGGTTTTCATGCTATCCATCTTTGGAAGCCTTTGGTTTCCCAAGTAATGGGAACACAGTCTCATGATAATCCGCGAATCTTGCAGTAAGCAAAGCACCCGTCAGTGATTGAAACAACCTAATAATGGACGGTGAATCATACCCAACATCAATGCCTATACGTGTTGGGGACCCATTTTAATCGTTTGCGGCAATGCTACAGGCACTTGAATAATGCAAACAAAGGTGCAAACATGTGAAATGTCCAGCTCATGGCCTAGGACTAACTGAAGGAGGAAATTCTATGACTGAAAGGGCATTGTTTTTCAATTGCGTGGAGCTCTACACGCATAAATAATTTCTCCTTCAGGGAGACCAAATAAATATCAACCAAATGTTGATTCGTACGACTAGTACGAGCCCTGTGTTCAGTCATTCCATAGGTTTCTGGCCATTTAAGATTCATAGAGCATTATCTATAGATAAACTTTCATTCTCATGAGAACAATATGTATATGCTCAAAGCCTTAACAAGGGCATAATAAGCATGGTCATGGCCTCTATAATGGCCCATAATAAATATGTTCATGGCCTTTGCTATGGCTCATGATACTAGCCTCTATAACGGCCCATAATGATGGCTTCTATAATAGCCCATATAAAATTACGCATGTAATTAGCATCTCACTTTTCATTACTAGCAAGGCCTTGCGGAGATGCATCTCAATATCAAGACAAAAGTCATTGCCATTCACCATAATCTATAAAATAAATGATTCCAGAATCAATGTTATTATGACAACTGCAGGTGTCAAAACTCTATCGGTGATTGGCAATAATTTTGTACTTGAGAAAATGTGTTTTCCTTGTGAATAATATTCACAAATGTAATCCTTGGAGAACAAGACTTTTGTGTCTTTCAAAGAGTGTCTCCTTATATTCTTGATGATTCTTTGTATCATCATCGTGCCTGAATGACTAAGGCAATCATGCCAAAGTCTGAACGCATCAAGGTTCAATTTTCAAGGCATAATAGTAACTATTTTGGGGAAAAACATTCAACCCAGTAATATAGGCTTCTAGCCTTTCATAGATGGTATTCTAGCCCATCTTACAGTGATACTTTAGAATATCTTTATGTATTTCAGTTGTTGCCTCAAGATGTTACCCATTACGGTGTACAACTGAGCAACTTACTCATTGATTTACTTTTTAATATCGCATCTTCATGATGCAAAACAGTGCCATAAAACAACTATGTATGGCATATGGCATATCCAAAGCCATCTATTATATTGGCAGCACCAGATAAGGTATTGACATGTGCTTGCACAATGTCACACTTGAGAAAAAGTCTTTGCTATGTAAAATGGTAAGTATCGTAGCACAATCAAGCAAACATGCATTTTCCTTTTTCTCAATATTTCCCATTTGCACTTATATTGACAACTTCAGGTGTCAACTGAATATTTTATCGACAAGATGATTGTCTCAAATATAGAGTAAACAAGCGTACTAAAAATTACACCAGGTAAATTCCCAGGAAATATGGAGGAGTCACAAACGGTCTCGCTTAAAATCCAACTTCTAAGACAGAATTTGCCTAGACATGTAATTAAAGCACAATGACAACTTCTAGTGTCAAATGGATAAATTCCCAGGAAAGATGGATGAGTCACAAACGGTCTCACTTAAAACCCAACTCCTTAGACAGAATTTGCCTAGACATGTAATTAAAGCACAATGACAACTTCTAGTGTCAAATGGGAATTAGTTATGACAACTTCTGGTGTCAATAACAATTTAAAATTCATGGTGTATATGACAACTTCTGGTGTCAATTGAATAAATCATGACATTTTCAAGTGTCAATTGCAAAATCATGACAACTTCTGGTGTCAATTGCAAAATCATGACAACTTATGGTGTCAATTGCAAAATCATGACAACTTCTTGTGTCAATTGCAAAATCATGGCAACTTATGGTGTCAATTACAAAATCATGACAACTTCCAGAGTCAATTGCAAAATCATGACAACTTCTGGTGTCAATTGCAAAATCATGACAACTTCTGGTGTCATTTATAAGATTATTGACAACTTCTGGTGTCAATTGTAAAATCATGACAACTTATGGTGTCATTTGTAAGATTATTGACAACTTCTGGTGTCAATTGTAAAATCATGACAACTTCTGTTGTCATTTGTAAGACCATGACAACTTCTGGTGTCATTTGTAAGATTATTGACAACTTCTGGTGTCAATTGTAACACCATTGGCAACTTCTGGTGTCAATGGAGATTTAACATGACAACTTCTGGTGTCATTTGGAGACTTTGAATAGTCCATGGTGCCCACACTCTTATTTAGAGAGTTTAGAAATATGCCAATGATTGGCTATTCGACAATGAGCAGTGCTCATGACATATAAATAGTATTGAATCCTCACCTAACCAAGGAGGTAGTTTATCTGCGACAAAACTTTGCCATATTTGTCTCCATAGGAGCTTGGCACTTTATTAATTAGTAATAAAAATTTCATGCCACAAATCTCTAATAATGAATGATATAACATAAACATAAAATTAGAGATAGAATTAGAAAATTTCGACCTTCTTTTTGAATAGAGGACACTGAAAAACCTTAGGAACCGTTTTTTTTTTGTCTCAAAAACCAGTTTTAAACCAACTGAACCGGTCAAAGGAATAATTCTGGCCTGAACCAGGTTACTGGTCGAACCGACTGGATTGACTTGTGCAGAAAACAGCGCGAGTCGCGTGGTTAAACTTTGACCGGGAGGTGAGGGCGCGTCCGACGTCTAATTTAAGCGATTCCGGTGGCATTGGAAAGATACTAATGAATAGAATCCGGTGGTATGGGAGGTGAGAAAAGTTGACAATAAAAAAATTTCAGATCTCGGGTCAACTCTAAAACCTTTGATCGGAAAGTGTGATCTGATACAATGTCGGAATAGGCTGAATTTTTGATATGTTACCCTCTATGATAATCTGAATCTAATGTTGTGGGAGGTGAGAAAACGTTGTGATGGAAAAGGGATGAAATTTTTCAGAGCTTTATCGTGCTGATAAAGTGTTATAAAATTAAAGAAGAACAACAAGAACAAATAGAGAGAAAAGAGAGAGAATTTCTATTATTCAGAGAGAGGAGAATACAGAAATCTGAAGTGTTGTGTTGTATTGTATTGTATGTAAAATAGCTTAGGGAACTCCCTTTATATAGTGGAGTAAATCCCTATACATTTAATGCTAATCTACTTTGCTTGCAAGCAAAGTAATATCCAATGGTGGATGATACTCCAAGGAACCTTCCTGGTAATCTCCTTGTAATCTTCCTTGATTTCTCTCATTAATGCTTGATTCTCTCTTAAACCAAATGGGCTTAATATAGTTGGACTTATAGTGTGGCGTGGAGTCCATAATTCCATAACAAAAGGTAGTTTATAGTAGTTTTCTTTTTTGGCACATTTAAATTGATAGTTTTTTTTTTCAAAAAAATGATATAAATAAAAATTAATTATTATATATATCTTTGGTGGTTTAATTTCAAATGGGTAGTTTTTAATCTTTTAAAAACTGAGTTTGTATCCGAGTTAACTCGTGACACAAATTCAGGACTTCACATTATAATTAGTATAGATACTAAACCATCTCCTATTCCTTGGTGCAAAAAAAAAAAAAAAAAAAACACACCTCCTATTCCCTCCTCTCCAGGGACGGAACCAGAAAACAAATATTGGGGTAGCCAAAATAAAGTATTAATAGTCATGTTTAATTAGTAGCAATGTTTCTTTTGGGTTTACACAGAGAGAATGAGAATAAGGTTTGTAGGGTAAACATTTACTTTTTATGAGTTTTATAAAGTGACTAAGTGGGGAGGAAACAAGTTGTGAATACCAATTATAAATAGACACATGGCTACTAATTAAACAATCCCATGTGATTTTAACTCTTCCCTTTAGATTTTATCTTTAGATTTTGACCATCTGTGTACTTTTTTCTTAACCAAAATCTTTTTGAGGTAGCCAACAATTTTTTCTAGGGGTAGCAATTTCTAATTTTTAAGCCCTTTCTATATATTTTTTATTGCTTTGGGGTAGCCAACACCATGAGTAGTTCCGCCCCTGCTCCTCTCCGTCTGTCCTCCTTTTTTTTTTTTTTAGTTTACCTTCCCTTTGGTTCGCATACCAAACACGAGTAAGATTTTTTTTATTTGTTTTAATAAAAGGATTATTACATAATATACTGTCAATGTAAATTTTGAACTCCAACAAATATAAGAAGTTGACACATACTATTTAATACATTTTCTAGAGTTAATATTTGATGCACTCTAATACCAATAAAAACATATTATGGACTCACAATGATTAACTCGTATATACTATCAGGATATAAAAAAAATTGACACCTCATCAATGAATAAAATAAAAAATTGTAGAGGTCATTTAAAATAAATATCATTAGTATATTGAATTTATAGAAATGAAAGTTTAATTTACATTTTCATAAAAAAAAATTACTAGTAATAAGGTAGATTATCCTTTTTTGTTTGGGTTTCTGTTATCAGTTATCAACATATTGCTGTGTATTTATCTTTGTTAATAGGAGAAAAATTAAACCACTGACCATTTGATAACTTGTTAACTGCATAGGCTCCAAAGTACAGAAGAATCAGGTAAAGAAAAGAAATAATATCCTTATACACAAATAAAACTAGATACAAAATATCCTAAAAGAAAATATGTAGCAAAGTAAGATGAATGAAAGAAGACTCAAGCATAATACTCAATATCTGATCAGAGATAGACATCAAACCTTTTTCCTTTTTAAAGGAGTCCCGTGAAGCCTCCATTTCTTGCTGCGTAGTCCCATTCCACCCTTGACACTTGGATTTTCTCCAAAGACCGCCACCACTTGTCACATTAGCCTTTTTTTTTTCACTTTTTTTGGACAAACGCGGTCATTTAGGGTTGATTTCTCTTAACATTCTAGAGAAAAACAACTTTTTTTTTTCGGTCCTTCCAGAACCCTCAAGAAAGATAGAAAGTTGAGTTTTTATTTAGACACTGAGAGAGAAGAAGAGAGGGAGAGATCAGACTGAGTTTTTTTTTTTCTTTTGAGTTTTACGGTTTGTGGGTTCCTTCTTCAGGAACCGTTGAGAGAAATGAGGGATTTTTGGGAGGGGTTAGGGGGGAAAGAGAAAGGAGAAGGAGGGGAGGGGGGACGAGGGCCGCTGATTCCCATCGCAGAGGTCGTCGTCCGGCTAGGGAGAGGGCTTAGCGGGTTGCATTTTTCGGAACCCTTTAAAGAGAGAACAGAGACAGAGAAGAGAATAAATGTCGACAGAGAGGGAGTGAGAAACGAGCACCTTGCTTTCTGATGCAAGCACGATGCTCAGCCTAGAAGAAGAGAGTAGAAACAGAAAGAAAAAAGAGTTTCAGAAAGGAAAACCGAGTTTTCATTGATTAATAGAAAATGTGGTTACATCCTATAAAAAGGCAAAAGAGGCGCGATCAACAAATCCACTTCGGATCAAAGGCCTTTACACAATATCCTAGAGAATAAAATAAATAATCCTAAGGTAATTAGATGTAGGTATTGCAGCTATTAGGCCTGATGAACTGAGGCTTGAAAGTGAGGCTTGAGGCTGGGTCCAAGCTTGTAATATTGCATTCCCCTTCAAGACAATCTTGTCCTCAAGTTTGAAGCAAAAGAAACAATTACGTCCATAGGGAACCGTTTTTGGTAACAGCGAAGAACCTCCTCAAAGTTTAGACCTTCATATATGGAGTCAAGAGCCTCTATATAATGCCAATTAAGCTTGCCAAAGTTGGTGTGTACAATTTCCATAGCATGAGATGAAGACAAGGTGGCCATAAGCAAAACTGCAGAAACGTGTTCAAAAACAACATTGTATCTTCCTTTAACATGTTCATGCTTCCATAGTGCCTAAAAAAAAAAAAAACCAAGAGTTGGATAAATCTTGACTGGAGCTGCACCACAAGGGCTAAGGAGTGTAAAAATTGCAGCAAGTCTCATGCCATGTTTTGCCAAGCCGTGCGCATTTTCACCAAAAGCCATAACTAGTAGCAAAAATAGTGTGCCAAGATCATAGCAAAAATAGTAGCAAAAATAGTGTGCCATAACTAGTAGCAAAAATAGCAAAAATAACACTTCCCTCCTTTGCAATATCAGCAGCCTTGGCTGTATTCCTTTTTCCTTACACCCTTGCTTAATTTGCTTCAATTTCCTATATATAACTAGAAATTTCCAAAAGTAGAATATGAACTTTAGCAACCATGGACACCAGTAGAGCAGTCAAAAACTGACCCGAACCCGAGAATCCGCCCAACCCGATTTGATCAGAAAAAGTAAACGACCAGAACCCGCTCGACCCGAGATCCGAATGACCCGCAACCTAGATAACCCGAGACCCAAATGACCCGTAACCCGAGTGACCTGAGACCCGTATGACCTGAAACCCGAATAACCCGAGAAGTTAACTCGAATGACCCGAGAATCTTATAAACTAAAATTAACTTTGATTTAATAAAATTTATAATTTTACTTATTCTAGATCATCATTTATTCAATACAATTTATATTATTGTTATAATTTTACCTATTATAATTCATGATTAAATTTGCTAAAATTCATTATATGAACAATAATTATATGAACAACCAATAAAATTCAATCAGTTATATGAATAATTTATGATAAATTTATAATTAGTAATTTATTTTTTAAAATAATGAATAAATAGTAATACTTACTTAGTAATTTCTTGGTGATTTTATCTATTGGGTACTATGACCTTACTAATAATCTTGCTGGTAAGGGTTATAATTTTATTTTTATTGTTCATGGATAATTATTTTATTAATTAATTTATAATAATAATTGAAGTAATGAAAAAAATATAAATTTAGATATTACATATCTAATATTTTATTTATTATAATACACTGTCAATAGTGTTTTTACTTTTTATACTCCACAAACGGCTTAAAATGTTGACACATATCCCACATGATAATTAATTATGTATTTAATATTCAAAACCTACCTCACTTGATAATCAATTATGTATTTAATATTCAAAATTAATATCTAAGGAGGCACATATCAAGTATCCTATTCTTTAACCTCGCATATGCAGTCTGCTAAACTTCGTTGATAATATATTGTCTAATGTTTCTACTTATTTATAAAATAAATCGAATAATAAATATATTTAAAAAAGTTGAGTATTGAAAATTAAAAAATTCAATGCTGACCCAATTGACCCGAAACTCGAGTGACTCGAGGCCAAAACCCGAACCCGCCTAACCAGAGACCCAGAACTCGAATGACCCGAAACCCTATGGCCCGAGACCCGAATGACCCGAGAAAACTGCCTGACCCATTTGACCCGGACTCAGATGACCCGAACCCGTCCAACCTGCCCGTTTGACACCTCTAGAGACCAGCATTTAAGAAGAGCACAATCATAAGTAATACCAACACATTGTAAGGCATCAATTTGAATTCCAAAAGAAAGTGTCTTCCTGAACATATTGATTGCTTTATCATCTGAACTATGATGCACACAAAAGGTAATCATTTCATTCTTATCAACCCTCCGTTGTTCATGCAGATGATTAAATTCCCTCATGATACCGGGCGAAAGCCTACAAAAATCTGAGAGTTTTTCTCCCTTATTATACCTAAGTTCACTTTGATTTTGCTCAAGATATTCACATCATCAATAGTTATAATAACTAGGAAGTCTACATCATTCTTTATCACCACAACATCAATCTTCCTAGTAAATATGAAGCAACGAATTGTATATGCAGCAAGAGGTTCCAAATAAAGTGATACGCCAATGAAGTCAACATAATTGGTTTGCTCTATAGTTGTTACCTACCGCGGCCATATAAATTTAGATTTGGCATTTTCACACTCCGATGGAAGAAAGTGATCTTGCATCCTAGAATGAAGGTCTGTTGGGGACTATCATTGGTTTTGGCATTTTGTCAAACAGTTGGATGGTACTACTGTTGATAGTATCCTCTTTCAAAGAAGCAACTCCCCCTAGGCGGAACTCGACGAACCCATCCAAGGGAAGAGCCACCGTGGCTTGCGACAACCCTGCAACGTGAGCCACTATATCCTCGCGTCCCTCGGGCACCAAGGCATCAACTCGAACGGTTTGGGGAAACTCCAAGTTGGTAGTGATGGGCTTGGGGTCTTTGAGCTGAAACTTGTTAAGGATTTCAATTTGTTCTCCATCCTCCACCGTTGCAGTGTCAAGTGCTTCATCCTCCATTGTGGTAGATTCTTCCACTTCTTCTTCATAAGAAGCAACCATCGCCTTGA
Source organism: Corchorus capsularis (assembly GCA_001974805.1). Lineage (NCBI taxonomy): Eukaryota > Viridiplantae > Streptophyta > Magnoliopsida > Malvales > Malvaceae > Corchorus > Corchorus capsularis. Next base: position 30,375 of record AWWV01008753.1, read on the forward strand.
AAGTTTGCTGTAAGCGATCAAAGATACCGTCAATGTCGCTGTTAGCGGTGGAAATAGTGGACAAAGAAGGGGTTGGTGGTAATGGTGGCAACAATGGGGAAGCACATGATTTTTCTAATCGTGCAAACCGAACTTGGAGGCTAGCGATAGAAGAAGCCTGAACCTCCAATTTAGTTTCAAGAGAGGATTTGAGGTTCTGAATCTGAGCAGTGAGAGCAACAAGGGTTTCGGCGAAATCATCTTCGGGAGGCATGATCTCTCAATGAAAGCACCAATAATGTAAGCACAGTGCTCAGCCTAGAAGAAGAGAGTAGAAACAGAGAGAAAAGAGAGTTTCAGAGAGGAAAATTGATTTTTCATTGATTAATAGGAAAAATGTGGTTACATCTTATATGAAGGCAAAACATGCGCGTTATTAACAAATCCACTTTGGATCAAGGGCCTTTACACAATATCCTAGAGAATGAAATAACTAATCCTAAGGTAATTTGATGTAGGTATTGCAGCTATTGGGCCTGATGAACTGAGACTTGAAAGTGAGGCTTGAGGCTGGGTCCAAGCTCGTAACACTTTCTCAATATTTTCCTCCGAGTAACAGGAAAGGGGCAAAGGTCTACACCCTGAGAGTGAGAATGGAGGCAATTCTTGGCCATACATATCTAGCCGGGGTTGGTGCTGGCTCGCCGAAATTGGAGTCCAAGTCTTCTTCTTTAATCTTCTTCTTTCATCATTTTTCCTCTACAGGTTAGGAAAATTTACCATTTATTCATGAAATTCAATTTTTTTAGGTTGTTAAAATTCCGACGACGGAGCCTCTTCGAGAAATTTAAAACTTCTTGAATACTCTTGAGGATAATTGTTACAAATTTTTGTCAAAATGTGAGGACATTAAAGACAATTTTAATTAAATGAGTAAAATCATCAATCATGAATTTAAAGGATTTAAAAGCAACAATTAAGGCTAAAATGTTAATGTTTAATTGAAATGATACTGTCTTATTGACAGGCGTTGTAGGGGTGTTAATACCTTCACTACACGTGATGAAACTCCCAAACTCAAAATTTGGTAACAAAGACCAATGTTTAATCATTATTAATGAACGTAATTCAATATTAAGAACACATTAAAATGGTTAATCAAATTAGGTGACCGATCACACCTTTAATAAAAAAGATTGGTGGCGACTCCTTTCCAATGCGTCTAGTGCTCAAGTCTTGCGATTTGCACGTTATGACAATTTGATCAGAGTCTTCTTGGGTTTCAAGGTTCTCTCATGTCTTAGGATCTTAAACATATATATTTTGGCACCTTCAGTACACAACTTAGGGTGCGTTTAGTAGAAATGTGCAATTGACACTGTTTAGGTACTGTATAGATAAAATTATACTGTACAAATCAAATTAAATTAGGTATTGTATAGATGAGACTATTAGAGCAGCGATTGAAACGGAGATTACACTTAAGGCTACGTTTGACCGGTGTACCGATGCACCGACCCAAACGGTGGTGAATCGTTGCACTAAACAGGGCCTTATATTCTGCAGCCTATACAAAATTTTCATTTTAGTGCATGATCTAGGAAAAACTAGAAGAAAAACTTAGAAAAAGATGAAAAGAAAGAGATCTAGAATTGTGTGTTCTCTAGGGTTACATAACATGACTATTTATAGTGGACTAATTAGACTCCAAATAGACTTAGGAATAGCCTAGGATGGTTTAAAGGCTGACTTGGTCTCCAAGTTGGCTTAAAAGTCTTCCTAAAGTCGAAAATCCAAGTGAAAATAGGACTCTAGAAAATTCTGAAATCGCATAACAACTTCGACAGCAATTTTGGGCATGAAGATGGCAGAACTGGGTTTTGGACTTCAAATGAAAGTTGTAGATCTCAGAATTAGCTTTCCAACGGCTACTCATGGGCCTAAAACGGACATCTGAGCAGAAAGTTATGACCTTTTTACCAAGACTGCGCTGAAACCTAATCCAACTAGGATTAGTATCAGGATTTTGCGGTATTTGGATATTTCCTAGGATATATACGGCACAAATTGGGATTTTAACTCCAATTGTGGCTTATATGGGCTAAGTATTATCCCATATAAAATATCCAAAATTCCAAAACTTCCGGGCTTCTTCAGGGCTTGTCTTCAATCCTTCGCAATTAAACTCCAATCTTCAATTCTTGCTTCTTGAGATAATTCTTCAATGGTCTTCAATTCTTCAAATTATCTTCAATAAATCTTCAAACACGAACTTCGAATCTTCAAATCTTCACTCGAAATTGTTAAGTCCATATTTGAGTAAAAAGTCATCAAAATAGCTCCAAAAAGAGTGAAAAACAACAAATTTCCACTTTTCTTGTCTTCAAGACCTAAAAACAAAAATACTTATAAAATAGGGTTAAAATACACATAAAAATAGTAAAAAGCATAGGAAAATAGCTATAAAAATAGGGTTAATTTTGCCTCGATCACAAGGGCCAGTAAAACAAGTGAGGAATCGAAAGGCATTTTTGGAGCTGTACCAGTCCTTAACACACTCGTATAAGGAGTTGAAATGACAGCCGCTCGAGCAATAGCCAGTCCCGATCTTCTCTCAACTCTTTTCTTGGATCTTCAAATAGAAATCATGGGATTTATCTATGCATGCTTAAGTTAAGTATATAACAATTTGTTGGAGTTAAACCAAGCCTAATGATACTTTTATGGGCTATTTATTTATTTACTTAAGTTTAATTTAATTGAGAGTTTTTATTTAGTGGGTCCATTAAGGTTTTAGTATTTTATAATATAAATAGGGTGTTATGTTTAGGGTTTTAGGAAAGGCTCAAAGAAACTTGTGTTGTGTGTGAGGCTTAGGAATTTGCCAAAGGATGCCTCTAGTGAAACCCAGTTAGGATTAGTCAAAATATCGTGTTTGTGTGTTGGAGCCTCCATTAAAATTGTTCTTGTTCTTATTAAGTGAGTTTATTCAGTTAAATAAAAGTTTGTGTGTGTTGGTTTTTTCTCCTCTCAATCAAACAAAGTTTTTTGCTCTACAATTAGTACGTATCAAGAACCAAGGTTACGTCCTGGGTGGTGTGGTGTTTTGATCTGAAAAGAGAAAAGAAGATTATAGATGTGGTTTATGCAGGAAATCTCCATCAACTTTGATGGGAAAAATTTGTTTCACGAATGGGCTGCTATGATGCAGAATTATCTGAAAGCGGTAGATCGTTGAGATGTTTTTGAAAAAAAGTTTGTTAATACTAGCTGATATGGATGCTTTGACAGAAGCGCAGAAGGGAGAATTTTTATGTCTTTGTTATAAAGATCGTTTGACTCTAAACTATATTCGAATGGATGTGAGTGTTAGATTGTCGGTTTGGGATGAGATTCATAAAGTGGAGTCTTCAAAAGAGGCATGAAATATTTTGCTTTAATCATATTCTGATCAAACTTCTGATTTGGGTAATTTGTGGATGAGAAGGAAAAGATATCTGATAAAGAAATATCTCGATTATCAAAAATCGATGTTGAAGATCTTGGTTGTGGGATTTTAATTTTTATGCAAAGTTCGCTGTTGAAGTTTTAAGATTGTAAAAAATTGATTTTGAAGGTTTGTTTGTAGAAACCGTTTTTGAAGATAGTGTGCTTGATACAATTGCACATGTGGATCAAGAAGAAAATTTGTTTGATGATATGTTGGTTGAAACTTTCTGTTTGGATCAGGTTGAAACAGAAATTGTTGATTTTTTGGGAATTGAGAAATTTTTCAGGTTTGAATATGCTGGTATGGAATTTTTTGGTGAAGGGACTAACATGAAAGAATTTGATCCTGATTTCTTTCATGATGAATGGGTGAGCATGGATCAAATTATTGAGACTAAGAAATAGTTTGGCAAGTTTGAATATGAAGTAGTTCCTCATGTGAAATGAAGATCCAATTTCACCTTAAGAAGAAGATGCTGCATGATTCGAATACAGCAACAACAATTGTTTTGAAGATTCTGGCGATTGATGGCATTGGTTCATGGATCATGAAGAGCTTGGTTTAAGGGAGGCTATGTTGGAGTTAAAGCAAGCCAATGATATTTTTATGGGCTATTTATTTATTTACTTAAGTTTAATTTAATTGAGAGTTTTTATTTAGTGGGTCCATTAGGGTTTTAGTATTTTCTACTATAAATAGGATGTTATGTTTAGGGTTTTAGATGAGTCTCAAAGAAACTTGTATTGTGTGTGAGACTTGTGAATTTACCCAAAAGGATGCCTTTGGTAAAACCCAGATAGGATTAGTGAAAATATCATGTTTGTGTATTGGAACCTCCATTAAAATTGTTCTTGGTCTTATTAAATGAGTTTTATCAATTAATAAATGTTTGTTGTGTATTTAGGTATTTTTCTCCTCTCAATCCATCAAAGTTTTTTGCTCCTATACAATTAGTCAATTGCGAATGGAACATTTTCATGGCATGTGTGTTTCCTTCAATCTTCAAGTTCATATTTTATTCTTTGGCCAAAAAAAAAGTTCTTATTTTATTTTCTTTTTAATTTGTTAAACTTACAAAGTGGCAAATATTAATTTTAAGCCATATACAAGATGCACTCGTTTTTATGTGGTTCCTAAAGCGTAAGAGACATTGGGTGCGACAGAACCATCCTTTGTTTCTAACGACTGTCACATCCGATCATGCATGAAAATTATCGATCTCTTGGGATTTCCCAATATCGCCAATGACTAGTTGTACTGTGAATTATCAAAAAAGAAAGAGAATTGAAAGGGCATATTCTAGGCAAAATTAAGAAGAATAGTAAAGCATAATTTTGGGCAAGTGTTGAAATGCGAAATGCCGAGTCCAGCAAAACTGCGGCGATGCTCCTCATCGGATCCAGAGCTGAGTGGCACAAGGCTCAAGGCAGAGAGTTTTATCGTAGGGCGGCGGCAGTGGAGCGGGTCCTCAGCCTCCTCCAATCGGCCCCGGAAGTCTTCTTATTGGACAAGTTGGAGCAACATCAATAAACTAGGCGACTACATCAGCCTGGGAGGAAAGGGCGGCAAAGATTCTTGTTCTTGTAATAATAATTCAAAGCACTCTGATTTGACAGAGGAGAGCCTGGTTGCCCATAACAAGCTGCATGGCGTACTGTCTCACAAGGCTCATATCAGCAATTACATCATTGGTACTGGTAGTGACAGAAATTCCAGTCCTTATTACAGAGGACTCATCGATTTAACCCTCTCTATCAGTAAGGAAAGAAATATGTCAATGTCAGACAGCCCTGCTCTTCCTCCTCCACCTCCACCTCCACCTGAAAGCCACGTGTCTACCATCAGTTACGCTCCCAGCTCTATTTCCTCTTTCTTGAATAAAGTCCAAGAATATGGTTCCAGCTGCTTCACCTGTACAATTAAGCCTGCTGGTAATAACAACAAGGACCCTTCTCCTAAGACGAAACCTGTTGCTTCTAATTCGTCAACATCATTTGCCAAAGGAGATGAGAAGAAGGAAGCCCCTGAGGGGAAGCCATTGAGGGAGAGAGTTCTAGAACCACCTAAGCCGACTATAATATTGCCAAAGAAAGAAGCAAATATTCAGATGGAGTATCAAAAGTTCATTTTGGCTGACAAGTATCGACCTAAAGCTTTAAAAGATTTTATCTGCAACCGAAGTGAGGCCGCTCGGTTGCAGGCTCTGGTCAGACTTTTCTTTTTTTTCTTTTATGCTCTATATATCGTAATTAACACTATAAAAAATTTAATACTGAGCCAAGATTGGATGATCAAATCAAAATTGTGACAGGTAAAGCAGGGGGGATGTGGTCATCTTATATTCGAAGGGCCTCCTGGCGCTGGGAAGAGAACCATGATTTTGGCTATGCTTCGAGAAGCTTTTGGAGCTGACAGAGTCCAGGTACCACAAACTTTGAATATATTGAAGAGTTGAATTTTCTTTCTTGATAAAATATTCCATTTTGTAGCTGCCATGACATGATCATAATACATTACTACCAGCAAGCTAGGGCAATTTTCAATTACAAACAAGCAAAGCAAATAATGACTAAGTGTTTCCAAATAACTCTGTTTATATCATTTTGCACAAAGAGCTAAAATATGAAACGTATATTTAGTAGAATGGAAGGTAATATATCATTAATTGTTTCATTTACTAATCAAAGTTTTTCACTTTTCAGACTAGGGACGGTTGCAAGGCATTTGAGTTGAAGGTAATTCTGATCAAATTAATTTTGCTGATTTTGACATGATGATATAGAATATTTTGTAATATATCTAGGATCAGTACGGATTTGTAATTGTTGAAAACATTACAATAATAATTACAGGGGGAATCAGTAGGAAGAATTGAAGTACAGTTGAAGGAATCTTCCCAACATGTGGAAGTCAATCTATCGGATCTGAGAGGGTATGAGAAGCATGTGATTGTGGAACTAATGAAGGAAACACAAAGCCTCACCACCATTAAATCTAATAAAGCCTCCTCCTCATTCTACCCTGACAACTGTAGAGGTAAGTACTCGATGAATTCCTCCCTAGCTAATTTGCCTACAAAAAATTAATCCTCTGTTTTCATTTTGCTTTATTAATTCTTGGGAACGGTGGGCAGCAATTGTTCTATGCGAAGCAGACAAGCTAAGCACAGATGCCCTACTCTACATTAGATGGCTGTTAGAGAGGTATAAAGGGAGCAATAAGGTTTTCTTCTGCTGCTCTGACATCTCAAAGCTTCAGCCCATTAGGTCACTTTGCACGCTCATTAAGCTACAACCGCCTTCCCAAGAAGAGGTGGGTCGCTGTATTTCGGAACTGGGAACTTTTATAATAAAATCATATATATATATCAAAATATTTGATTTAAGTTTTCTTATGTCTTTCCAGATTGTTGAAGTTTTGGAATTTGTAGCTAAGCAAGAAGGAATATTTCTGCCCCGTAAATTTGCAGAAAAGATTGCCGATAGCGCCAAGAATAATAATCTGCGTCAAGCCATTCGTTCCTTTGAAGCCTGCTGGCACTCCAGGTGAGGAATTAAACAACATCCTCTCCATCTTCAATAGTCATAACATTCTTCTTTCCATTCCTTTGGTTTGGTGATATACATATACATTTGAGTTGCAGTTATCCTTTCAAGGAAGACCAAGAAATTTTAACCGGATGGGAAGAAGACATTGCAAATATTTCCAAGAATATAGTCGAGGAGCGAAGCCCAAAACAGTAAGTTTTTCTCAGTTTCAGCTCAATTTTGAATACTCTAGTTGGACCCTCTTACCTAAATGTAGTATAGCTTTGCAAGAGTTTGGTTGTCTTTTCAACTTGTTTTGTTTACTCACTTTTTTGCAGGCTATATATTATCCGTGGAAAGCTTCAAATTCTTATAGAGCATGATGTATCTCCGGACTTCATATTCAAGGTAACAAGTGCTTCCTTGCTACGAATTGAATACTACAATATTCCAAGTAATTGTTTAAAGGCGAAATCATCTTAATTTTCAGTCTCTAGTTGAAGAATTGAAAAAGCATTTGCACGAGAATCTGCATCCTCAAGTTGATAGTTTATATGATGAATACAGTGTATGGATTCATTCATCTTCTTTTCTTTTGTTTTTTTTTCTCCTTGATATCTATAATAGTATATTGTATATTAATACTATATTAATTTCCAAGATGTGAAGGCCTAACTCAAATTAATTTCTTATATTAAGAGGGATGTTGAAAGCATGATGGACAGTGAGGATGAAATGGGTACAAAAGTTATTGACCCTGTAAAGAAGAACCAAAAGATCTTCTTAAGAATCGAAGGTATATATATAAGTGTAAAACTAAAGTCAAATTTGTTTACCTGTTTAAGACTTTTAAGATTTAACACAAATTTATCTTGCACAGAGTTTATAGCCAGATTCATGAGCTGGTACAACAATCAATCAAAGATGGCAAGTGCAGGCAACACGCCCAATCCCATGGCAGCTTAATTAAGGGAGTGCCTACACACCACCTTTTGCTCTGTTGTCTGGCGCCATTCATCTCTCTTCTTTGATAACTAAACGTCTAGCACTCAACACGTATTACTTGATAAAGAAGGTACAACAATGATGGAACAAACTAAAATAATGGCTTCCATTTGCTTTTACCATTATTAATATTACTACTATTATTATTACTTATTATTTATTATGATTATTATTGCTATTATTAAATTTGTACAAGTTAATTGGTGGATAGACATACACTGAAAAACTTTTTTTTTTTTGCTACCCATCAATGGAAGATGTTTGGCCAAAAAAAAAAAAAGAAGATGGGATACCCTTCCTACCACTAGGCCAAGATTGAAACATTATTCCTGGATCGGCTTCATGAGCCATATATTTTTATGCTCGAAAACGTTTAATAATTATCATATGTTGTTTTCTTCTCTTTTTTCTTCTCTTTTTTTTTTGGTCTCTGTTTTAGGAAGGTAAAATTCATTTCATTCATCAGGGATACAAATATTAGATGGGAGATTGCCCACCCAAACTTTAGTCTCATCCAAATCACAATGAATCATGGCTATAAATGAGCTGAAGAATTCGCCTCACACTTAGTCAATTGAAACACACAATGACCAATAACAGAAGCAAATAGTAACAAATAGTACCATGTTATTTATGGGGATATGATTAATGACGGTTAAATGTATAACTACAACAATATGGACTTTTATTTTTAAATGTAACATGGTGTTTTGCCCGCGCTAGGCGCGGCTTGTGGATTTGTTTTTATTGATTTCCATTTCCATTTCAATTAAACGTGCTGAGAGACTCCACATTAAACATAATTGGCACAATTAACCTATGCCAAATTATGAGCTAGCTGATTAGCATTCCTTTGTACATGTCTAAAAGAACAAAAATAAAAAGAGAGACAATAAACTTCAGTACTTGATGGATTAGAACACCTCCTTCCCACATTGATGGCCCATTTTTATTAATTTTTAGAACTGCCAACAAAAAATCGCATTCAACTTCACAAGAAATCAATCCATAGCTTTGTGCCAAAATAAGCCCAAATCTTAATGCATATACCTACGCCAGAAGCGGATCACGAACACTATCAATATGGACAGAAGCATAAACAATGACCTTACCCGACCTATCCCTGACCACATCAACCAATCCTGCTTCTTGACGATGCTTACAGAAGGAGGCATTGGTATTGAGCTTATACATTCCTATCCCCGGCGGAAACCAAGTATATACCTCATGTCTCTGTTGTGGCTGATTATTTCGTTGATGGGCAGACTCAAAATCACTCACTAACCGCACAACTTCTGTACATAACGAGGTTGGAAGCTTACAAGACTTATCATGGAGAGCCTTATTCGGATTCAACCATATCATCCACAGCAAAGTAGCAACAAACTCAAGAGATCCCAACTAACCGGCCTTTGAAAACAAGCAGTCCCAAAAATCCTCTCTGCCATACCAATCCGAAAGATAACCATGAAGCCAGGGACAAGATAAATCCCAATCATTCTGTCTAAATGGGCATTCGAAAAAAATATGGAAAAAAGAAGATTCTACAAAAAGACAAACTTCGCAGTTGCTATCAGTAGGTACCCCTTTCATTCGGAGATTAGATTTCTAGGGCAAAATACCATGCATCAGATGCCAAAGAAAAAAATTGATCTTAGGCAAGACATTAGCACCCCAAATGGCGCGCCATCTACCAGCCCTATCCTCCACTGGAAAAGCCTCTCTACCAAGGAAAATCCTAGCCACATGGTATCCACTTTGCACTGTATAATAGAAATTTGAAGAATGGTTCCAAATCAAGGTGTCTTAGTGTGGCAAATGTGTCAAAGGGATACATAAAATACGCCTGACATCATCTGCCTCAAACACATCATCTAGCAGATCCACATCCCATTGTCTATTAGCATCCAATAAAGTGCAAACAGAATTGGGCTGACAAATAGTACCTGACCTAGGTTTTGGCTTAAAAGGTGGAGGTTTGTTTAACCAATTATTGTTTCAAATATCAATATTTGAGCCTTCTCCAACCCGCCATCGACATCCCAATCTAAGAACTTCTCTTCCTGCTAGTAAACTCCTCCAAATAAAAGAAGGGTTAGTTCCCAACTTCGCCTTCATGAGAGAGCTTTTACTAAATATTTGCCTCGAAAAATCCGAAAGCAAAGTGAATTCTCATCTTGAAGAAGCCGCCAGCACTGTTTTGCTAAAAGAGTTAGGTTAAACGCTTTGAAATCTCGAAAACCTAAGCCCCTAATGGATAGAAATCCTCTCCCCCCCATTTTCTGTCCCCCCTTGTCCCCCATCCATCGAATCATGACACGTGTCCCTTGTATTATACCTTGTTTGTTTCAAGTTTTATCAAATAACATTAATAAAAGAAAATAAAATAAAAATCCCACTTAATCACCAGGTTTAGCCCCAAATTAAAAATAAATAATCGAATATAAGGGTTAATCCTAAATTTTAATATATTCCCCATAGGGTTTTAGAATGAAAATATAAAATTTAATTTAACTAGACAAACAAGGAATAACATTAAAAATAAAAAGGGACGTGTCATTATTTGGTGGATGGGGGACAATGGGGGACGAAAAATGGGGGAGAGGATTTTTATCCGCCCCAATACATTATTTAAAATTTGACTTTGAATATAAAAATTATAATACATGTAGACACGGATTTTTGGCAATGTCACGTGTGGTAAATGCAACAGACATAAGTCACATGTCACACAAGTAAAATCAAATATAGTAGAGTTGACTTGGATACGTGGCAGGGTCTGAGGTCAACGCTACTTGGGATGTACATGAGAGCTTGGCTTGGTGGATCAGACTACGAGGTAGTTGGAGTACTCCAACCTTTTACCGATGGGAGTGACGTGGCTTACCCTTACCTCTTCAGAAAAATACCAGTGTCACCATAACACACCCTCACCAGTTAACTCTATTAACCATATTATCCATATATATTTAAGAGATAATTATGGTGATTATATAATTAACCATATTATCCATAGAGATAATTATGGATTATATTTATTAAACATATTATCTACATAGATATTAGAGATAATTATGGATTATATTTATTAGTCATATTATCTTTAAAGATAATTATGGCAATTATCAAGACTGCTCAGCTCACCACTATAAATAGTGAGCTAGAGCAGGCTTTTGTTCTCAGAGAGAAAACAGGCCGAAATTCTGCCAAAATATTCACAGACAATTCTCACCCAAAAAATACTTCAAGTTCTTCAAGTTCTAGAAAAGCTTCAGGTTTTGATCCAAAAAATCACCTGCCACTCACGCTCTCACTGTCGGTACCTGCTCCGGTCTTCCTCTCCGTCGCCTCCTGCACATCTCCGGCTCCATTTGCGGCGTCTTCTCAACCACAACTAAAAGAACCCTCTACATTTTGGCAACTCCACTGGGAGAAGCGCTCACAAAGAGGAGTATCTGAGACTTTGCTGGCTTTTGTTTTGGAAGATTTGCGAGCAACCATGAGTTCAGGTGAGCCACCGGCATACATTCAAGAGATGATGAAAATGATGAAGGCCATTGAGGAAAGGGCCAAGGCCTCCGATGAGATGGCTAATGAGAGGTTTACTGTCATGGAGGAACGGATAGTACAACTATCCAAAACAGTGAATGGAGGTAACAGTAAGACGCTAGAATTACCAACCACTGCTGATGGCGAGGATATGTCTAGGACCCATAACGGGCGTTTCATAGATCTTGTGAACCAGACCCCTACCAAGGCTACTATTAACTTTGTCACAGAGTCCACTTATGTCACTAAGGAACAGTTACAGCGGATGCTAGAGCAGAAGAATAAGACACTGAGTTTTTCTGAGTTTGACCTCAAACTCCCATATGCAACTAATATTGCAGCGAAACCCTATCCCAAGGACTATACCAGTCCTAAGTTCAAGCTGTTTGATGGGAAGACAAGGGACGCCAGGGAACATGTGATGAAGTTTGTGGAAACCCTTGGAGTTGCAGGGTTAGATGATGACTTGAAACTGAAAGAGTTCTCCAAGTCACTCACGGGGAAGGCATACACCTGGTATGTCAACCTGGTTCCAGGGTCCATTGAGTCTTGGAATCAGATGTGTAGATAGTTTGGAGAGAAATTCTTCCCAACCCAGGAGAAGGTGACACTGATTGACTTGGGGAGAGAGTGTCAGAGGTCAGGGGAAGATGTGATGGATTATGTTCAGCGGTTTCGTGAGAGAGTACTAGATGTGCATGACGCACATAATGAGAAAGAACTTGTGAAAGTTTGTATGCAGGGTATGTTCGATGAATATCGCATACACCTGGAGAACTTACCACTTGACACGTTTGTTACTTTGGTAGAGGCTGCCCGCAGGACAAACTCTACCATTCAGAGACAGAGGGAAAGGTATACCAGAAGGAATGTGCATGCTGCTCAGTTCAGAGAAAGAGATGAGAGGTCTGCGGGTAACAGGCCCCCTAAGCGTAGTAAGAAGGATTTCCAGGGAGAGGATGATGCACCACCTTTCCCAGTTTCAGTGGAAAGAGTGCGTGCTCTCCTCCGAGAATGGATAAGGGATGGTCAGATTAATTTGCCTTATGCTACACGCCTCCCTACTACCCAAGAGAAGGCTGATGCAAAGTACTGTGACTATCACCGAACGGTGAACCATCCCTTTGCAGAGTGCAGAAACATGAGAAGGTTGATTCACCAAAGGGTGCAGAAAGGGGAAATAGTGATCAATGATATAGGGGTTCACAATAACCCGCTACCTGACCATGGAGGGTAGGTTAATGCAGTAATTCATTCCTTGCTAGATGAGCCAGAGGATCACCACAGTGAGGACACCAGTGTTGCTACTATGATGACCTCTACTATAGACGCTTCCCTTCTGAAAACTTCGAATGTGCGACGTTTCTTTAATTTGTTGGGATTCTATGAGGAAGCAAGAAAGGAAGCTGCTCAAGAGCTAGTACAGATAGCCAATAAATATCATGCGAAAGGTGGTTTTGTTGAATCCAAGATGAAACTATTAGGCAGGGCTTATGCAAATGCCATAGTGTTTACAGAAGCAGACCATGTGCACTCCACACCCCAATCATAATAAGCCTCTCTATGTGGAGAACACCATCAATGGAGTGCACATAAGGAGGACATTCATTGATGATGGATCTAGATTAAACTTAATGCCATTAACTACTCTGAGAGCCTTAGGGATTGACAGAGGAAGCTTGCGCCATGCCATGACCATTAACTCCTTTGATAATAGGGGGACACGTACCTTGGGATGTGTTTTGGTTAATTTTAAGATCGGAAATATCCAGGAGTAGACACGCTTCCATGTGATAGATGCAGATATAGCCTATAACGTCTTGGTAGGACGAAAGTGGCTAAATTCCCATTACTTAGCGGGATCTTCACTCCATCAATGTGTTAAGGGCTATTGGAATGGCAAAGAGATCTTCATACTAGCAACCAAGGCCCCTTTTGAAAAAGGTGAAGTGAGATATGCTGAGGCCTCGTTCTTTAATGAAATGGCTAAAGAGGGAGAGGGAACACTCTCTCGGTCTATGGGAATACCACTCCCACCTTGGGAAGAGTATGGTGAAGGATTTGAGGATGACATTAAGTATAACAGAAAGAGGACAAGGCGAGGTGGTAAGAGGAGACGGGGGAACACCTCTGAAGGCTACAGGACGCCAGAAAAGGGTGCCACTCCCTATACCAAGTCTTATAGAATTGGTTATAGAGGAGATCGCCCCAGCTCCAGAAGTATCTCACGGTAATACTGTTACCTCTCCCATCATGTATGAAACTTTGATTTGTTTCAAAAATAAATAAATAAATAATTGAACTACGTAATGACTTGATCCTTCACATTTGAGGGTACATAGGCAGCTTGATATTCAAGTTCAGTCACACACAAAAAAAAAAAACAAAACAAAAAACAAAAAACAAAAAACAAAAACAAAAAAAAAACAAAAAAAAACAAATATGTTTACATATACAACAACAATGGCCTATGTCACCCACATATATATATATATATATATATATATATAATATTAGATGGCCTATGACACCATATATACAACAATGGCCTATGACGCCATATAAACAAAAAATACAACAATGGCTTATGTCGCCACATATCATGGACAATTACCTTGGCCTATGACGCCACTCCATATATACAAAAATGGCCTATGATGCCACACATATATAACAATGGTCTATGATGCAACACTTATGCAACGGCCTATTATGCCACACATATATAACAATGGCCTATTTCGACAAACACTTAAGCTTACGCTTACTCCAGGTAGCAGAAACAATTTTTCTCCCTGTAGAGTTTAAAAACATTTTCTTTGCTGCTAATCAAAGCGAGCTCAATATCTTAATGCTCCCTCCAAGTGGCAGAATATTTTTTCTCCTTGTAGAGGTTGAAAGCACTTTGACTGCTGCTGATCAAAGCGAGCTCAATATCATAATGCTCCCTCCAAGTAGTAGAATCATTTTCTCCTTGTAGAGGTTGAAGCACTCCCATTGAAGTTATCGAAGTGAGCGTTTGACTATGCCTACTCAAAAAGGGGTTATGACTTACTGTGTTGCCATATCAATGGGGCAACAGTCACAAGATACTAATAAGGAAGGCACATATATCATCATTAAGCAAATTGTCTCCTCATATACACACCATTGCCTAAAAAGAAGAAGTGAAAGAAAACAAGGCAAAACTTGACGTAATCTTCGACATGGTACCAAAGGTAGCCTTTGTGGGTTGTAATAACATTCTGAATTGTAGTCACAGTAATGATAACATCCTCAGTTGCAGACTTGCAGTCATAGCAGAAGGCAATGTGGTGTTACCATGAGCAGTAGCACTATGAGGGGTAACTCCCTTGTCAAAGTCATAGTACTAGAAGGCACAGTGCCAAAGATAGTAATGCTGCCTAAAACAGTATTAAGAGCTATGTCAAGTGCTGGTAGTGTTGCTGAGAGCACACTCACAATATCAAAGGTGGTAGTGTTGACTAAAGCAGTTATACGAGTCATGTATTGCTAAAGGCACTATGAGTTGAAAATGAGATATGAGAGAGAATGGCTGAGTTATTGGTAGCTATCATATCGACAATAAATGACACAACATATGAACTATCAAGATCAGTAACAAGAGTAGCGGTCACACCATGAGTAGCAGACGTATCAGTTATAGCCCTCTGATCCCCTGCTATTGGGAATGGTTGGTGTGAGACCCAATACCATCAATGTTAGTCACATATAACTTTGATTCATGTTATCGCATATTGCGAACACAAAATTGCAATTGCATGAGAACATAGTTAGCATATGCCCATGTAA
>AWWV01008754.1:0-17320 GCA_001974805.1 Corchorus capsularis
TTTTCCTTTCAGTAGAAATCGATTAAAGACTTTGACATTTCGGGCAAATCAAAGGGCTGTACGTTATGCCCATTTTTATAGTGCTATCAGTTCTGACAATAACGCTGAGAAACGTAAGGGAAGAGGAAGACCAGAGTAAGGAGAACAAAGAATCGAGTGAAAGATACAAATCCCCAACTGTGGCCTCCAGAAAACCCATTATACTCACATAAATTGAAGAAATTGGCCCATTCGACATCGTCACAAAATCAAACCTCCAAAAGATGAAATCCGATTGGCCCATTCAACATGACAAATAATAAGAAAATCAAACCTCCAAAAGGTGCACAATAAGAAGCAGGCAAAAAAATGAGATGCTGCAAGAGACCCAAGCAAAAGGTGCACAATAAGAAGCAGGGTAAAAAATGAGATGCATAATGCAAGAGACCCAACCTGAAATCTGAAGCCTCTCCTCTGAACCCAATCCGAAAACCATGAATAATGAGGCATCACACCAACTCGTGAGGACCACCAGTGATAGAAAAGAAGACCTCCATTGATCTAATGAGGAATCCAGCTACACCAAGGGAAGAACTGTTTAAGAGGTGAACAATCCGGAATCAGCGAGAAAGTGAAGAATAATCGAAGTGATAAAGCGAGAAGGGAAAAACAGATGAGCAGAGGAAGAAAGGGAAGAGAAGAATAATCGAAGTGATAAAGCGAGAAGGGAAAAACAGATGAGCAGAGGAAGAAAGGGAAGAGAAGAGAGCGACCAAGGCTAAACGCAAGAAATTGGGCGAGTCGCGCAAAACAAAATCACCTGAAAATCAGGCGTCGAAAGAAGGAAATCGAGCGGGACAGAGAGGGGCGAATGGAGTCGGGCAAGTGGGTAGGGTAATTCTCTGACCGGGACACGTAGCGAGCAATAAGTGGATGGAGTGAGAGAACAATATGAAAATTGAGTCCAAAATATGAACTATTCAATTGATTTCAGCTAATGAACAGTGATGGCTCGTTGCTGAAATTAGTGAATTGTTTGATATGATGCACAAGAATTTGATTATAATGAAATATCAAAATGGAAAGCTTATTTTAAGTTTTTTTTTTTTTATTTTAAGTTGAATATACCAATATATGATGCACAAGAATTGATATAATTCTCATAAGTCATGATGAACTTTCATTGAACTAATAAAATATGACTAAACTACCATTTTCCCCCTTGAACTTGTAGCGTTTGGACGTTTTGCCCCTCTGAACTTTAATTTTGGATATTTTACCCTTTAAACTTCAATTTTGGGATGTTTAGCCCCCTCAATCTAACGTTAGCCTAAGGAGGCAAAACGTCCAAAGTCCAAACGCTACAAATTCAATGGACAAAATGTCCAAAATTGAAGTTCATGAGGCAAAACGTCCAAACGCTACAAGTTCAAGGGGCAAAATGTCCAAAATTGAATTTCAGATGCAAAAACATCCAATGTAGTTTAGTCAATAAAATATTGTTCTAAGATAAATAATAAGAACACATAATAGATTAAGGCTAAAATTAGATAGAGACACTATTAGGAATCCCCATGCCAGTAATTCCAGCTTCACTAGTAGGAAACAACAGAGTATATGGCACATTAACAGGTCCAACACGATTCTTCAATGTCTTGTCATTGTTCATCTGAATAATTCTCTTCTCAATTTTCGAAAGCCGGTTCCTGAAATCATAGAAAGCTTTCAATGGCCCTGAATCCGTTGTCCATTCATCAGGATCTTTCCTTTGTCCTAAATAAACTTCATCTGATGTATGTCGTGACAGAATTTCTATCAAGGAAACACCAACAAGAGTCTGTAATTGGGGAGTTATTATGCTAAGGAAGCCTCTTTCGGGGTCCGATTCGAGGAGTTGGTATTCAGGACTGCCCTTTTCAGGCATGAACTTGCGGCTGATGGTAGGGCGGTTAGGGAGATAACCGGCATAAGGGTATTGTCCGAAGTTCACGGCTGCATGGAGAGCTGAAGTGACCCAAATAATAATGGTGCAAGAATGAGTTAAATTTTCAATTGTGTCCATTTTAGGCCACCATGGCTCATCTTTCTTGTCACCATGACCTTTCTCTCGTAATTCTTTCCACCAGGCCTGAAGTTCAGCGTCTTGATTAACCATGCCATTGGTTTTATAGTAGAAAGAGCAATATTCTTTTACCCATTTTTCAATTGCAAACCAAATTTCAAGCCCATCAACAGCATATGGATAGT
The DNA here is from genome assembly GCA_001974805.1 of Corchorus capsularis. Taxonomy (NCBI): domain Eukaryota; kingdom Viridiplantae; phylum Streptophyta; class Magnoliopsida; order Malvales; family Malvaceae; genus Corchorus; species Corchorus capsularis. The sequence continues at coordinate 2,227 of AWWV01008754.1, forward strand.
CTTTTATCAGTAATCGAAGACCATTTGGTGAGCTCTTGTCATCAACTGCAATTCCTCTGAATATGAAAACATGAACAACTATTAGATTGATTACTTCGACTAATTATTGATGATTTAGTGATTTATACCTTTTCTTGAGATCATTAGGGAGCGCTTGTTCGAGGAAATTCCAACTCTTGTAAACTGCAGATGACATTTCCATGGCGTATTTTCCAGGGTAAACTGTTTTTTTCTAGTAAACCATTTGCATTAATCAAAGTTTGCCTGGCCAATGCATTTATATTCATTGTGTCACGAAAATGAGGATGGAGAAGCTTATGAATGGGATGAACTACACTTAATTGCCTGTTTGTTACAATCACAAATGGCTCAATCGTTGCATGTGTGTTCAACCTGTGTGACCAAAAACAAATTCATTAAAAACCCTTTTCTCTATAGTCATATTAATTCATGGCCAATTCATCGTGACGAATTGCATACCAGTGACTTATAAGCTGATGATAACCAGAGTCATTCACTGCAACATAAGCTTTAGCCAATTCCCAAATGGTGCCTTCAACTCCTCCTTCGGCCGGCGTATAAACCTTGCTGACACAACTATATATATCAGCCTCTGGATGTGGATAGCTCAATTCAATTGCTAATGGCTTCAAAGTCCCTTCAGTTGTTAATAGGAGAAGTGTTCTAGATGCATAAAGTTTTGTGCTGGTAGTGTTTATTCTCCTTAGATATGGCATCAATGAATCATGATGATCCAATATGAATAGCTTGTTGTCTTTCAATGCCTATTAATCAAATATCAGTTATAAATGAAATCCTTTTGAAAAGATTTAGAATGACTAAAGTCCTTTTTTGCCCCTCTAAACTTGTATAAAATTGACCTTTTGCCCCCTAAACCTTAATTTGGGACTTTTTGCCCCCTAAACCTGCAATATGAAGACATGTTAGTCCTTCTCAAACAATATTACTGACGTGGCATTTAACGCTTTGGTCTGACGTGACATTGCCACATGGTATTTTTGGTCCGACGTGGCATTGTCATGTCAACAATACCATTTGAGAGGGACTAAAATGTCCTCATATTGCAAATTTAGGGGGCAAAAAGTCCCAAATTAAAGTTTAGGGGACAAAAGGTCAATTTTAGACAAATTTAGGAGGAAAAAGGTACTTTAGTCAATTTAGAATATAGAAAAATATATTACCTCTTCTATAGTGCATCCACACATGTTTCGTTCTATGTGTTCTTTCCTTATGAGACTCTTTTGGTTACCATATACTTTAGGGTCTAGCTTGCTTGTGGGAGGAAATTCCTGCAATTCATTCAAATTTCAATGCCATTTTCTTAATAATTAACAAAAACTATTTAGAATTAAACATGAAAATGTATCAAAAATCTCACTTGGAGACGACAAATAACAACAGGGTTAACTCCAGCAAGCATTTCTCTGCCAAATTCTGCATCTGTTCTCCATGCACTTGTATCAGCTGCTCAAATTTGATCAAAATACAAAAGAAATCAACAATTTATAACTTATAACTATATAAACAGGCATGTAACTAACTCGGAAATTAAGTTGCTATAATAATAATAATTTTTAGTACTTTGAATCACTTGAGGCCTTGGATATTTGAAAAATTCCTTTATCCCCTCATCAAGCATGGAGCTAGCCTTATGAAGAGGACCCTGATATCCATAAATATTTAATACTTCATTAAATGAAGCGAATTCTTTCGGTGGATCGCCAACAAAAGCTTCAAAGAATGGAAATAAATTCTGAGGTAAGAGTTTTAGGGCATATCGTAGGAAATCTGAAAGCTTCATGAAACTAAACTTCTCATCTCTTGGAACATAAATCAATAAGCTTTTTAATAGTGGAATCCTGCTCTCACAGCTAGGATCTGTCAAAAACACAACAATGAATGTATCAAATCAGAGTTATGTTCCTGATCAAACATAAACATAATCAATTGCAAATGCAAGAAATTAAACTGGCCTGATTGTGTCGGTGCTCTGCCTGTTTTACCCCTACGAGGATATGGGAATTCTGAATTCCCTCCAAGAGTCTGGCGTTTATAGTCAGAACCCTTGTCAGGATCTCCCAAATCATTGTACAAAGCATAGTCATAAACACGATCCCATGCCTTAAGCTCTCCTTGATCACCATTTCCTCTCAAGATCCTTAACTCTTCTTCTCTATATTTACGAAGTGGTTCCGGCATTTCATGTGGAAGATATGTCTAATATGAAAACACATTATCAAGAATTAATGATCTTATTATGAAGCTATTTATATATGTATAGATTCAGCATTAAGAGTTACCTTGTTGGTGAAGAAAACGCGATCGCTCTGATATTTTTCGTCTTTGTAAACCCAAGAGTTGCAAACAAAGTGAATCCGACCTCGACCAGGAACATTTTCAAGTGTGACGGATTTGAGATAGAATTCAGTATTTTCAAGTGAATTTCGTACCAAGATTGCTCCTGGTGTTCCAAATTTTTCGTCCCAATCGAAGTTAACACTGCATATTGAGTCTGCAACATTCCTGTCCTCCAAATAAGCCGGGTCTCCTATATTAGCTACAAAAGCAAAGACTCAAAATTAAGATTAGTACTTCCAAATTTGCAGTAAATTACAAGTTTCTTTTTTCTTTACGGAACTTCAATATGCATTGATTGATCAAATTCCAAGCAAAATCAGAATATTAATTATCTAGCTTTATTACTTACAATTGTCAGCACTAACTAGCCGAAAGGAAACGTTTTGCTTTTGGCTCGAAAGCTGAAGAGAGATTTGATAGGGGGTTGCTGATACGAAATTACCAGCTTCATTGCAGGGGATTCTCCCAATTATAACGACAGTGGCCTGAATTTTGTGCTTTTGGGTTCCCATAATATAGGAAAATTGAGATGTTTTTTGGTAGTTTTGGGTTTTTAAAACTTGGGATATGAGAGAAAGTTGGATTTTGGAAAACTTTGAGACAGGTTTTGATCAGATTATTATATATTATTATATATATATAGAGTTACAATTGAATTTATAGCCATTTAATTCTATATATTATTAAATTTGCTACCAAACTTCCTAAGATATATAATGGAAGAATATTTCTTCTCCTTTGATTGTAATATCAAATCAGACATGTCACATGTGTTAAGCATTTTGGTCTTCCTCAAGAACCTTCAAACTCGATCCAGCTGCTTCTCTATATTTGGCCTTTTCAGTTGGAAAAAGGTACAATCAATGCAATTTTACAACATTTTATAAGGTCATTTTATAAATACCATTTTTAATTTTTAAACATTAACTTTACTTTTGTCGGCCCATTCTAAAAACTTATTATAGATAATCTCAGGCACGGATCCAGGAATGATATGTAATGAGGCATATAATACACTATAGTATTATTTTTATATAAAAAATAAATATAATTTATCTTTAAAAAAAATTATATAATTTAATGAAATACATAGAAAATTTTACATAAAATGAAAATATAACAAAAATTCTCTAAGAATTTTCATAATTTTTTTTATTTAATTGAGCTAATCTATATATTTTCATTATGAACACTACAACACAAGGGAAAGAAAAATATACAAGTGATTGATTAAGATAGTAAGTGGTCTAATTAATCCTGACAAGAGTGAGAATATAAGTTAAATCTCCAAAAGCACATTTGTTAATTAAGAGGGTCTTTCACGCTCTAGGTTCAAAAGTGATTAGTCTCAGTCTATGACTGGAGATCCCTCGAGTTAAATAAATTAAAAAGGGTATAGAAGGCATATAAGAGTGTGAAAAGGAGTGTGGAGTTAGCTATGACTGGTGAAAAATAAAAATAAAATTTGGAAATATAAAAGAACAAAAGATATAGGTGACCAAAGTGGGATTAATCATAGAAAATAACTATTGTACGTGTTTGGAGTTGATGTGTAAATTATTCAGTTTTTTACTATCTTTTTTGGATTTCATCATATTTAGTGGGACAAATAAAACATCTCGAATTTATTTTTTAATACATCTTAAAGGGACTGGAGGATTTTAGTGGGGCACGTGCCCCTAGTGCCCCCATATTGCATCCGTCCCTGAATAATCTATAGAAAATCTATAGATAATCTATAAAGAAGCAAATCAATGTGCCAACTGATTGACTACCCATTTTGATGATTTGGAATCCATTTTGATGATTTGAAACTAGGTTTGTAGATTTTCAACAACCTCCAAGAGGGACTAATCTATCATCACTGTTACTAGCTGATACAATCTATCATCACTGTTACTAGCTGATACCATGAATCTCATTTGGCCAAAGACCCTGTAACTCTTTATCTTTGTTCTTCCCACATATGTAAAAAAAATATTAAATAAAAAAAATAATAAAAAGTTTCTAACCTATGTTGCTTTACCATTCTTAATTTACATATTATTCCATAAAATTAACTATGATGCCTTTCCCTAAAAAAAAAACTTTTTTTTGAAAAAAAAAAAAACTAGGATGCCTTAACCGACTATTCTAATATATTACTTACCTTTCTTTTGTTCAATTGAATTTTTCTTGAAAACCTTATTATTAACACAAGTAAATAATCATAGGTGATTATATGATACACCGGCGGTGTAAATTTTGGACTCCACAAGCGGGTTGTGAAGTTGACACATGTCCATTTTTTGAATTATTTAAGTTTTAAATATTTCAATCTAGTCCCTAAGGGACACATGTCACCCTTCAAGACCCGCTTGTGTAGTCTGCTAAACTCCACTGACGGTGTATTGTATAATTTGCCATAATCATATAGTTAAAACCTTTTATTTTGATCAAGAGCAATAGTTAAAACATTTATATACTCATTTATGAATATGAACTTGGGTTGCATTACTCACTTTAATTACTTATATATATAGTATTAAGCTTCGCTATGAACCTTCAAACTCGATCCTCTGCTTCTCTCTGCTTCTCTATATTTGGCCTTTTCAATGGAAAAAGGTACAATCAATGCAATTAATTGACAACATTTTAGGTCATTTCATCTCTATTTCCAAATAAAAGTCTAAATTCTAAACTTAATTATATAAATTCTGAACTTCTAAATGTTAATTTAAATACCATTTTTAATTTTTAAACATTGGGCCATTCTAAAAACTCAATTGAGGAAGCTAGTGATGTTTTAAGATGTTTCAGCTTGAAATTGAAATATGAATTGTTAATTTCATGGCAAAGGCTTGCTGCATCTTTTGTTAAGGTGAATGTGGATGGTAGTGCTAAAGGGAATCCTGGCCTTTCTGCAGCAGGTGGTTTGATTCGGGATATGCAAGTAAACTGGATTTATGGGTTCACCAACAGAGTTGGGATTTCTTCCAGTCTGGTGACGGAATTATGGACAATTTATCATGGTCTCTCTTTATGCTGGGAACGTGGATTTCGTAATGTTGAATTGGAATCAGATTCACTTCTTGCTGTGTCTAGAATCAAGGTGTTGCTTCTAATTATAGTCCTCATCATAGTTTGTTGGATGCCAATCGTGACTGGACTTGCAGGATTAAACATATCTATAGAGAGGCAAATATGTGTGCAGACTGGTTAGCCACTCACCATGTCGATTCACAACCGGGACTTCATGTTCTTGACTCTCCACCTCCAGGACTTTTCTCAGTTCTCTCAACTGATGCCATGGATTTAGTTTGGCCAATAGCCATATGATGTAATTTGTTTTTTCCTTCGTGTATATATATATATATATAAAAACTCAATTTAATTATTGTACATTCTAAGTTTCTCACGTATATATATGTTGCATTACCATAAATTACCATTCTTAATTTTTATATATTCCATAAAATTTACTTATACTAGGATGTTTTTTTTTTGGCCAGAAAACAACTTGTAAATTTTATTGATACTTCAAAACTTAGGTTCGGTACAATGCCTATTTCCAAAGAAACACTTGCCTTTTTTTATCAGTTTTAAAAACAACACGTGAGAATTAGATTTTTCTCGAAACTTTATAATTAACCCAATAAATAATCATTAAAACATTTTTAATTTGGAAGAACCATAGTTATCCTAGTTAAAACATTTATAAAGTCGTATTATAATGAATTTGAACTTGGGTTGCATATACTCACTTTAATTACTGTATACAGCTAACTAATTAAGCTTCACTATGAACTGATCAACATATATACGTACAGACTCAAGAAGATCACAGAAGAGACACATTTTGTTGGGATTTTTAAGAGGGGAAATGAGGAAATGAAGCAAGAAAACATAAGCTGCAGTAAAACAATGAAAAGGGAAAAAAACGGAGTCAAGAGTAAAGAGTTTAAAGGAAGCACTAAAAATGGCAAAAAGCACAACTTTATTCTCATAACAGAAGTACAAAAACAAGTTACAACTGGTTTTCCCACAACTTTACACCTGCTATTATAGGTGTTCTTGCAACTTTATACATGTCATTTTTTCTCACAAGTGTTCTTGCATGCATGCCACAAAGGCTTAAGTTCTAAAACAAGTGTTTGACATGCAATTTGCACAAAAAAAAAAAAACCAATTCTCTAACAACATCTCACAAAAAGTGCTAATTGCAGTAAAAGACGAAACCCACCGAACAAAGTTTCCCAACAAGACAAGCAAACACCGAACCTAACATGTGACAAGCAAGGCCTATTTAAACCCTAACATAACACACAATCTAGCTGCAGCTAGCCATGCTAACTCGCCATACTTGCCTTTGCTAGATTGCGATGCTGTTGGGGATTCCCTTGCCAGATAGTCCAACTTCCCCACTCGGATGAAGCAAAGTGTAAGGCACATTAACCGGACCGACACGGTTCTTCAGTTTCTTGTCCTTGTTCAGCTTTATAACTTCTTGCTCAATTTCGGCAAGTCTTTTCTGAAATGCCTCAAAAGCTGCTAAAGGTTGTTCGTCTGCGGTCCAGTTCGGAGTGTCACGTTGGCCTAAATACACCTCATCTGATGCATGCTTTGACAATGCTTCAACAACTGATATCCCTCTTAATGTTTGCATCTGTGAAGCCATTGTTCTGAAAAAAGCTTTTTCAGGGTTCTTCTCAACTTCAGCATATTCAGGAGTGCCTTTCTCAGGCATCAACCTTCGGCTCATGGTTGGCCGGTTTGGGCCATAACCTGCATAGGCATATTGTCCGAAGTTGACAGCAGCATGAAGTGCGGAAGCAATCCAAATGATGATGGTGCATGATTGTATCAGTTCTTCCCGGGTTTCCATTTTAGGCCACCAGGGCTGCTGTTTTAAATCACCATGACCAACCTCTTTGAGTTCCTTCCACCAGGCTTGTAGTTCAGGGTCTTGTTGAACCATTTCATCAGTCTTGTAGTAGAAAGAGCAATAGTCCCTCACCCATTTCTCAATTGCAAACCAGATCTTCAACCCATCAACAGCATATGGATAGTCTTGTATCAGTAGGCGAAGTCCGTGTTGGGAATTTGCATCATCAACTGCAATTCCTCTGAATGTAATAAAAACCCAACCCAAGCATGTTATTATAAATATATAGCTAAAACTTTTTTTTTTTCATTATTAGTCTCTATAGAATTAATGTTGTTCATGTTTTTACCTTTTCTTGAGATCATTGGGGAGTGCTTGCTCTAAGAAATTCCAACTCTTGTAAGCTTCTGATGACACCTGTAGTGAATATATTCCAGTATAAAATGTTTTCTCTATAACCCCATTAGCATTAACAAGAAGTTCCCTAGCCAATGCATTAATGGTCATTGTGTCACGGTAGTGAGGGTGGAGAAGTTTATAAATTGGATGAACAACACTCAATTGCCTGTTTGTAGCAATCACAAATGGCTCCAAAACTGCATGAGTATTCAGCCTGCAAATTTGCACCAAAAATCAAGTCCAAACTTATAACTAATTAGCTTAAAAAAAAAGAGATTTAATTCGCCTCTTTGATCGTTATATGAAATTATATGAAATTAATTACCAGTGGCTCACTAGCTGATGCTGACCCTCATCATTCAGAGCTACAAAAGCTTTAGCAAATTGCCAAATAGAACCCTCAGTTCCATGTTCAGCTGGAGTATAAACCTTACTAACAACACCAAATTCTTCCCCATCAGGATGTGGCAGGCTCAACTCAATTGCCACTGGCTTCAATGTTTCATCACCTCTTAAGAAGAGAATTGTCCTTGAAGCATAAGCCTTTGCTGAGTTATTGTTTATCTTTCTGAGGAAAAGCATATTTGTATCATGATGATCCAATATAAATAACCTATTGCTATTCAATGCCTGGTTCAAGAAAAAATATAGAGATTTAAAGTTAGAAAGTTATAAATTAACAGTAGAAAAGGAATGAATTTAATGAATGAAAGATATAAATGTAATACCTCTTCTACACTGAGTCCATCTAAGTTATACTCAATGTCTTCTTTGGTTATAGTGCTGTTTTGGTTACCGTAAATTCCAGGACTCAACTTGCTTGTGGGAGGAAATTCCTGCATTACATTGAAAAAAAATTAGATTTCTTGACAAATTTGGGAGATAAAATCTATTGTTTATGGCTTACTTTGAGAAGACAAATGACAACAGGATTGATTCCAGCAAGCATTTCTCTGGCAAATTCTTCATCTGTCCTCCATGCACTAGGCTTACTCCTATCTGCTCCCAAGTCATTAAAAATGAACAAATTAATGTGAAGTCACCATATATAGATTTTGAACTCTCAATTCATCTTTTTATAACATTAATTATTTTTATACCTTCAATCACTTGAGGCACTGGAAATTTCAAGAGTCGCTGTCCATCGGTCCGAAACAGCTCCTTGAGCATTGGTAAGGGTACATTACTTGTAAGTTGATTGAAAACATCGGTAGGAAGTTGAATCCCATTGAAGTAGAGATCATCTACTTCCTTAAAGGAGTCGAACTCATTAGGAGTACGATTGATAAAAGCTTCAAATGTAGGAATGATATTCTGAACTACAACTTTCAGATTGTAAGCAACAAAATCTGCTGCTTTCAAGTGACCAAATTGCTCATCTCTTGGGACATAAGTGCTGAAAAAACTCGGTGCTCTTGAGACAACGTTGCTGATAATAGTACCCTGTCCAATGTTGCTGATGCTACCCACTATAGATGGCCTGCTCTCACTGTTAGGATCTATAGAAACCAAAAAAAAATGTTGGAAATCATAGATTTGGATTAAATTAAGTAATGTATAATGTAATTTACTATGTCACTATTGGAGGTTGCCAAAATGGTAAAGGCTACTATTGCACCGAAATCTATAAATCCACAAAATCCACATATGAGTTGACTTGTCCTTGGACAACCTACCTGCTCCTAAACTAAATATTTATTCACCAAACCAAAAAAATGTTGGAAATCATAGATTTGGATAAAATTAGTAATGTATAATTTAATTTACTATGTCGCCATTGGGGTTGTCAAAATGGTAAAGGATTGGACTACGTTCGAGTCTCCACAAGTTTCTATTGCTTGGAAATCTGTAAGTCCGAAAAATCCACAGATGGGTTCACAGCTTGCCCTTGGATAACCTACCTTGCTCCTAAACTAAACTTTTATTCACCAAACCAAAAATAAATAAAAAAAATTGTAATTTATTATGCCTAAATCTTGCCTGATCTTGAAGGTGGTCGACTTGTTCTTCCTCTCCTAGGATAAGGAAGGTGGGCGGTGCCACCGAGTTCAGGCCGAGCAAGTTCAGAATTCCAGTCAGGATCTCCCAAATCATTATAAGTATCATAGTCATAAACACGATCCCCTGTTTTCAACTCTGTTTTCCCATCACCTCTCAAGACCTCCAACTCTTCTTCCCTATGCTTGCGCAGCAATGCTGGCATTTCATGTGGAACGTATGACTGAAAAAAAAAAGCATAACAAAAAAAACGAATTAATACCCAAATTCATTCAGGATTGTAATTTTCATAAGAAAATGTTGTTTACCTTGTTGGAGAAGAAAATCCGAGGTTTCTTGTATCGGTTATCAGGGTAAATCCAAGAGTTGCAAACAAAGTGGATTTGGCCAGCGCCATTAACATCGTCAAGAGTAATATTCTTGAGGTAGAATTCAGAGGCTTGATTATTTCGGATGACAATTGCTCCGGGAGTTCCAAACTCCTCATCCAAATCAAAGGAAACTGCAAACCAGGACTCTTTTGCTAGTGGTGAAGGCAATTGCAGGCTCCACCTCTGCAAAGATACTGGCTTCCCAAGCTTTCCTTTATTTCCATTTTCTACATGTATATTATGTGCAATAAGAACATCAAATTAATGCAAAATTTCCAAATTAGCATATATAACATTAATAAAGTCGGTATTAAACTGCAAACGAAATTCCACACAGCCCGAAAAATTAACCCGAGTTTTCTCCCCATGACATGTCATAGCTAGTCATCCCATGTTATGTAGCAAAACTCCACTCAAGTAGTGGTTGGACCAATCTGCTGGAGCAACCGTGTAAGAACACATTATGGAGGACCAAATTTCGGGTTAATTTTTCGGGATATGTAGCAAAATTCAAATTGCAAATATAGGCATAGAGTTTGCATTTATTTGAAAGATTGAAAAGATCAATTCATTGTATACAACATTTATTAAATGTACTATCCTAATGTTTAATGCCTTTTTTATACTTAATTTCTTGAACGAATCAAATGAAGCGAAATAGAGAAATAGATAAGTAAAAAAAAAAAGGAATAGAGAAAAAGATGATGAATTTTGTTAACATAATAAAGTTGGAAAATTAAGAAAGTCACCAGAGTCGGCATTCTCTGAACTAATGAGTTGCAAGCTGACTTGTTGGCCAAGTAACTGATCATAAGCACTGTTCACTACAGTCGTCGCAGATTGAAGTGAAAGCAAGTCATTGATGTTGAGAACACTCTTGTTCATCAAAACAACTTTCCCTTTGATCTTCCCACCGGACTTATTTTTTCCCGAAATCTCATCCACAACATTTCCCAACATTCCCCCTAACATTTTTAATTTCTTTCCTTAGCTAGACTTTTCTAAGACGTTTTGAAATATAGAAGAAAGTTTGTGAAGAAGAGAGAAACATTGGGTCTATTTATAGCTGAAGATTAAGGCCCTTATAGTAATTTTTAACACAGACTTCATTGTTTTTCTCTTTGGTAACATGACAAAATTAGTCCTTGGACTTTATTCGGCTTCTAGTTTTGTTTGGTTTTGGGTATCACCGCTCTAAATGGGAACGGTAAAAAATCAAACGAAGTTGAATGATTCCTTCAGTATCGTATTATTCATTTATATAGTTACAATGTATGTATGGATTACATTACAAGAGATGGTGTTCAATATAGTTTGAATTTTTCTACGTACATATATATATATATATATATATATATAGAGTAATTTGGGTAAATAATTAAATCAAGATAAGACTTGTCTCTTTAATTTGGGTAAATAATTAAATCAAGATAAGATTTGCCTCTTTAATTTTGAGATTGTTGATTTGTATCGAGATTCTTTTAGGTAATTAATATGATATATAAACTAAATTTTGGAAGGAGACTTGGTGCAAAAGTAAACAATGACACACCATGAAAATAGATGATGTTTGTTTACAAGCTCAGTAGGTGAAATTTTGGTGTCCAAATTAATGTGAAGAACAATAAGGGAGTAACACGTTGTGGAATTAAAAAAGTTTGTATGTTCAGTGCTCGCGAGATAATCTAAACTAGCAAGGCCGGGTGTAAAGATGAAAAATGACAACCATTTATAACATGAAACAGTTTAGTTTCTATCTTTGAAAGTCAAGAATTGCATTTTTTTTTTATGAAAAATAGTGGGCAACTGAGGTTTGTAAGTTTAGTGGGCGAGAAAATTCAAAATTGGAAAGAGTAAGGTGAATGACAACAAGGGAGGAACACGTGAAATCTGTGAAGTTTATAAAATTTAGTAGGCGATCGAGATAACCTGCCTCGCAATCGGTGCAAAGGTATCTTTATTTTGAAATACAGTGGGCGACCGAGGTTTGTAAGTTTAGTGGGCAAGATAATCGAAAATTGGAAAGAGCGCAACGTTGAATGACAACGAGGGAGGAACACATGAAACCTGTGAAGTTTATAACGTTTAGCAGGCGGTTGAGATAACCCATCTCGCAATCAGTGCAAACGTGTCTTTTGTAAAAACAGTGGGCGACAGAGGTTTGTAATTAAGTTTAGTGGGTGAGATAATCCAAAATTGGAAAGAGTTTAAAGATGAATGACAACAAGGGAGGAACACGTGAAATCTGTGAAGTTTAAAAAGTTTAGCAGGCGGTCGAGAGATAACCCACCTCGCAATCGGTGCAAAGGTTTCTTTTGTGAAAAACAATGGGCGACCGAGGTTTATAAGTTCAGTGGGTGAGATAATCTAAAATTAGAAAGAGTTCAAAGGTGAACGAAAACAAGGGAAGAACACGCGGGATCTATGAAGTTTATAAAGTTTAGCTGGCGGTCGAGATAATCCATCTCGGAGTCGGTGCAAATGTGTCGTTTGTGAAAAACAATGGGCGATCGAGGTATGTAAGTTCAATGGGTGAGATAATCCAAAATTGGAAATAGTTCAAATGTGAATGAAAACAAGGGAAGAACACGCGGGATCTATGAAGTTTATAAAGTTTAGCAGGCGGTCGAGATAACCCATCTCGGAGTCGGTGCAAATGTGTCTTTTGTGAAAAACAATGGGCGACCGAGGTTTGTAAGTTCAATGGGTGAGATAATCCAAAATTGGAAATAGTTCAAAGGTGAATGACAACAAGGAAGGAACACGTGGAATCTGTGAAGTTTATAAAGTTTAGCAGGCGGTTAAGATAACCCATCTTGCAATCGGTGCAAAGGTGTCTTTTGTGAAAACTATGGACGATTGAGGTTTGTAAGTTCAGAGGGACGAGATAATCCAAAATTGGTAAGAGTTCAAAGGTGAATGACAACAAGGGAAGAACACGTGAAATCTGTGAAGTTTAAAGAGTTCAAAGGTGAATAACAAAATGGGAGGTATACATGTGAAGTCGGTGAAGTTTGTAAATTTACTTGCAATCCAAGCAATAAATAAAGATAGGTATGTATGCCATTTGCAACATGAAATTGATTGGTTTCTTTCTTCACTTTTGTAGGTTGAGAATTGCATTAATGCCTTTTTGAGAAAGCAAACAATTTGGAAGTTCAATGGGGTTGGGGTGAGAGAACCCTAACTTACTAAATTCTTGTATTTACAACAAATTATCAATAGTTATCTTAATAAATACTATCTCCGTACCATATTATCTATCCACTTCTATTAGGGGAAAAGTGGACAGATAATATGGGACGGAGGGAGTAATAACTAACTTAAATTTTTGACGATTTTAATCTTTATGAATAGAAATTGTTGGGGGTATATTAGCCTGTTGCAGTCGAAGTGTCGAACCTTTTCTCTATTTCCTCTTTAGTCACCTTATGAATAATTGTGCTTTGCATATGATCATTTTGTATTGCCTTGCTATATTCACAGTGGACAAGGAATTAGGAACACACCATTAAGGTGAATCCATCAGTTTCTTTCTTTACCTTTTATATATAGGAATGGAACATGTCATTAATGTAAAAATCGGTTGGTTCTTTTTTTAAATTGAATTGTTTTTGTTAAAAACAGTGGGCAATATAGAGATGTAAAATCATAGGACGAGATTGCCCATACTTACGAGGAGACTCAATGGATATATCAGGTGAATAAGTGATAATAAAATAGGTTTTTTCTTGTTTAATTGTTGTATAAAGCAGAGTGTAACCGGACCAACATTTCTTCATTTCCTCTTTTGATTTTGTATGGCCTTGCTAATTGCTATATAGTCGCTTTGAACAAGGAATTAGGGAGACACCAATTTAGGTAAAAATCCATCAGTTTCTTCCTTTACCTTGTTTATATATAATAGGAAACATGTCATTAATGTAAAATAAAATTCGTTGGTTTATCTTTTTTAAAATTGAATTGTCTTTGCTAATTCAAACAGTGGGATATAGATCTGGCCAAAAAAAAAGAAAAGAAAAAAAAAACAGTGGGATATAGAGATGTAAAATTCACAGGACGAGATTGCCCATACTTACGAGGAGACTCAATGGGAATTAAAGTGATAAGAGAAAAAGAAAATAGGTTTTTTCTTGTTTAATTGTGTTGTATTTATAGCAAAATTTATGTTAGTTCATCTATAGTAAATAATAATCTTACAATAATTCTTGAAAAAAAAAATCTTACGATAATTAATTCAGATTTTTTTTGGCAACATAATTAATTCAGATTTAGATGATCTTAGTTTTGGAGAAATTATTCTTAGTGAGAAATTATTAGGTGGGATTGATCCACCACGTCATCTATGGGACCAACCAATAATATGAAGACAACTCATCAATTTTCTAAAACCCTATCCCAATAATATCTCAAATTTGGAAATTTACCCTTTATACATGGTTTATTTTAAAAGGGGGCTAAAATCGTGCCTAAATTTAAGGAGTTCTTTTGACATGACAAAATTTGGTACTTTCCGATGGGAGTTGAACAATAACAAAGTCCGGCGTGCGCCTGAAGATGTATACGACGAGGTTACAAAAGAGTGGCGGTACTGTATTTCTCTTCAGATCATGGTAAGGTTCCCAATATGAGTCAGATGCAACGAGTTATAAATCAAATATGGGGTCGCGATGGACAAGTCCGTATCACATCCACAGATTCTGATTTGTTCATTGTTCAACTCCCATCGGAAATTACCAGGCAATGGATTCTTGAATCGGGGCCATGGCATGTCATTAATCGTCCCGTGGTGGTGCGAAAATGGGAACCCGGAGATGCTAAGATTGAGCTGGACCTATCTAAATTCCCCATTTGGGTGAATCTGAAGGGAGTACCTCTTGAGCTCTATACAAGGAAAGGACTCAGCTTCATTGCTTCTGGTCTTGGTAAGCCACTCTACATGGATAGGTCTACTGCACTTAAACAGAAATTGTTCACTGCAAAAGTATGCGTAGAAATTGATTCTACTTCTGAAATCTCTGATTACTTAGAAGTAGAATTGAAAGATGGGTCTATAGTGAGGATTGGTGTAGATATTCCCTGG
>AWWV01008755.1:0-72873 GCA_001974805.1 Corchorus capsularis
TAAATTTTAATAATAGAAATTTAGAAATATATTTGGAGAAAAGGGTGCAATCGGAAAACATAAAGTTTCTCATTATTCGTAGAAATTTGCATGTTCATCAATGAAAAACAATTTTACAAACTTATAATTCGGTCTAAATTGAAATTTTATAATTAATTTTTAAATAATAAATTCTAATAATGTCAATTTAGAAATATATTTGAAAAAATGGTACAATCGGAAAACATAAAGTTTTCCATTATTCAGACTTCTATTATAGTATAGATTGCTTTGGAGAAACTATTGATTTTGTCTCATTTCGACCCATTAGGCTCGTTTCAGTCTATGAAGTCCAAATTGGCAAACTAGATGACTTGAAGTCTAAATCTGATATTCTTAGACTTAATTCGTTAATATGGAAGCCCAAAGAAGGAGTCCAAGTCCAATCAGTAATTATGATGCAATAATGATTCAACCATGATGCAGTATTGTTAAATCCCATTGAAAAAAGAACTTCACAAGAGCAGTTTTAGAAGAAAATTCATAACTTTTGATCCAGAACTCAGAAAAATGCAAATGAGGTACCATTGGAAAGATGATTCCGAGATCCATAACTTTTATGTTCTCGGGACCTAATTCTGCCGTTTCGATGGACGATTTTGCCCTTACAATTTCTGGACATAATTAATCTTCTCCTAAACCGACTTGGAGAATGTTTTGAACGAAAATTCAGATGTTAAAATGATGTGGGGCATGCCTATTGGCCACGTTGGATCCTAATTAATGAGGATAATATAAATTTATATTATTTTAATAGTAAAATAATTAAATTATTATTTAATAATGGCAATTTAGAAATATATTTGAAAAAAAATGGTGCAATAGGAAAATGTAAAGTTTCCCCTTATTCATACTTTTATATATAGTATAGATAGTTATAAAGTCATGGCCTATAAGATAAAGGATTTGAATATTCAAACTAATTACCCACCAAAACGGACCAAAAAAGGGCCTATAGGAATGAGAAATTGGACCATCCAAAGCAAAGACCCATTGCACATTTACTTCAGATTATCCAAGCCCAAATAGGATGTTGGAGACAAAAACTAAAAGCAAAATTAAATACAACGATTGGAAACAAAGACAAAAGACAAAATTAAATAGGACGTTGGAAACAAAAAGACAAATTGACTTTCTTATATTTTAATATACGTATTATATATTTAATAATTAATAATGGAATATATTTATGATTAAAAAATAATAGAATAATTAAAATATTATTTAGTAATGACAATATAGAAATATGTTTTAAAAAAAAAGATACAATTGGTAATATGTTTTAAAAATAAGGGTATAAGCGGAAAACATAAAGTTTCCCCTTATTCGTACATATATATATAACAATAAGAGGAGAAAGTGAAATTACAAAAAAAAAAAAAAATTCAAACCCTCTCTTCTCATCAAGTGAAGAACAAATGTTAAGGGGTATTTAGGTCATTTCATGCTTGGTTATTTTGTTAATTAAGAAAATAGTTAAGGCCATTTTGGGAATTTTGCAAAAAAATTACCTTTGGTGGTGGGTCCCAATCTCCACCAACATACAATTTTTTTTTGACTATTTATCAAATAATCCTCATACTTTTCTACTTTATGCTACTTGGTCATTTACAAATCGATTTAACACTTTAGCTTTATTTTCTTTATTTTTTGTTCTGTTTGTCCGATTAAGGTGATTCATGTGTCTATTAAAAGGTAATCTCATGATCTACAACTTTCGTGAAGGACTCAAAAGCCAATTTTAATGTTTCAATTCAAAAAATTGCTTCTGAAATTTAGTGGTTTTGATTGTCGGTTTATTTAATATCATATAATTTTCATTCCGTGTGTCCGGTTAAAGTTATTCAAGTGCCGATTAAAAGTTTATTGCATGATCTACGACTTTCAAGAAGAACCCGAAAGCTAAATTTGATATACGAGTTTCATAAAGGGCTCAAAACAGAATTTTTATGTTTCAAGATTTCCATCAACAAACATTTTCTTATTTGGATTATTTATCGAATGATCATCATATTTTTTTACTTCATACTACTTAGTCCTTTACTGATTCTATCTTAATTTAACGTTTCAGCTTTATTTTTTCTATTCGTCCAATTAAGGTGATTCAGATGTCTATTAAAAAATAATTTCATGATCTACAACTTTCATGAAGAAGTCAAAAGTCAATTTTTATGTTTCAATTCTAAAAAATACTTTTAAAATTTGGTGATTACGATTACCAGTCTATTTAATACCAAATAATTTTTAATCTACATGTCTGATTAATATTATTCAAGTTTCGGTTAAAAGGTTATTGCATGATCTACGACTTTCATGAAGAGTCCAAAAGCTAAATTTGATCTACGAGTTTCAAGAAGGGCTCAAAAAGAAATTTTTATGTTTCAAGATCTCCACCAACAAACATTTTCTTATTTGGATTATTTATCAAATGACTCACACATTTTTCTATTTTATACTACTTAGTCCTTTACTAATTATATCTTAATCGATTTAAATGTTCAACTTTATTATTCTTTTCTATTTGTCTGATTAAACCTACTATTAATTTTATGTATAAGGCCCTCATTGAGCGCCACTTGGCATTTACATTCTTTGACAAGTGTCAATAGTTAATTTTCTAATGTTTTGTTTATTATATTTGTATTCATTTAGTTTGGAAAAATTAAAAGACATTCATCTCCTTTCCTATATAAAATAAATTATCAAATAATTATAAATTAATTATACATTTGTTATGAATATACATGTATGTTGTGGATGTCCATGAATCTAATTAAAGCATGGATAAGATTGATGACTTGGTTCATTCATACACATATACCTATGTACTAAGTTAATCCCCTTATATTTATGGTGATGTATCTATGTGCCTATAAATAGGCCACTTATTTTGTTATGGAATAAGATAAGATAAATGAGAACAATTTTTCTCCTTCTTCATATTTTCATCTTTTCCATGTTCTATTGTCTCTTTATTCTCTTGTCTTTTCCATACTTCAATTCTACGCCCTTGCTCTGTTTTGTTATCATTTCACAACAAAATTTCCTTTCTTAACTGAATTTTCTTAAAATAATTTATAAAATAAAATAGCCGCACGCGAAGCGCGGCCGGAAAGTTCTAATAAAACAAAGCAAGTGAGCTTTTCATGATCTACAACTTTAAAAGGTTATTCCATGATCTACGACTTTCATGAATCATTGGCTAAATTCTTTGTTTTTGGTGTATACAAGATTACAATTTACTTTTCCTAACACAATATCAAAATTTTAAAATAAATTATCAACTTAATTCCAAAAGAGAATAAAAAGACCCACGGCGTAGCGCGGGCAATCTACCTAGTATATATAATAATAATAATAATAATAATAATAATAATAATAATCTAAATCAAAACCTAGTCTTGGCACTAGAAGCTTTTGGCTGGCATCCCATTTAGTCAAAAGGCCAACAATTAACTCATTCAATCATTTTATAATATTTATTTATATTTCACTTGAACCTATGGAAATATTATTACTACTCGTTTTGACCTCAATAGTAAAGAAGTGGTAATTAACTATATAATAATCAACTATCTTTGTTTTCCTTGTGAAGAAAAATAGAAATTCCAGTTTTCTTAAGTTGATAAAGACATTTTCTTCCGAGTTTCAAGTAAGAAGCATTACTTTTGCCACCGCTGGTAAGCGTATTTTAATTGTATTTAGAAAATGCAAGTGGAAAATAGATGAAATCACACTCATAATAATTAATATGAAAATGCAAGTTGAAAATGTCATCTCAACGGCTACATTTTTTTAAAGAAAAAAGAAGAACCGCTGTCCTTATCAAATTCGTCACCATCAGCCCAAACCTACCTCAGTCTGTTGCTTGTTTAGTAGTAATTACATTCCTCTCGTTTCCCTAATATATTTTTTGAGTTATATTGAAAATATGTTGCATATTCTTGCATCTTAGCTTAGGCTAACATTAAAAATGATCAGTTTTAGTGATCCCCGTTGAAAGTAGAAAGTTGAAACCCAAACTTACTGCTGGTGCAAAGTTTAGGAAAAAGACAATTCCTGCTATGTTAGAATCTTAACAAACACAAATTTCCAAGATTCCCTCATTTTACAATAGTTTATGTTCAACATATCCCCTTCATTTCGCTTAACTTATTCAATTTAACAAAACAAAGATTAGTTAGTATCGGTATGCTTACCTATACACCTTTTTTTCTATTCCATATTACATACATACACAATTTGCATGCATCATATTCAGCTCAGGTCTTTGATTTATTCATAATTTGCTTCCAGGAATTGGAAGAAACTCTCTTCTTTTGAAGCTATAGCGCGCTAGGCCTAGTGTACAAGTTATGTGATCGATGTTTGCTTACAGAAATCGATAATATTGGTAGGTTGGAAATTTATATAGGTGTATCATATATTCTATATATATATATATATGCCCTCTGCGCGCGGCTCTGTTTAATGATTAATCATTGAGGAACTGGAAATTCAACCCTCAAATGATGAATAGAATCCATTTGTTCAGAGTCACACGCAAAGATATAATATAAATTATTTTTGCAAGAGAAAGTAGCAGAGTATTATGGTGTATGGCAGGGGATGATAGTTTCCTAAAGCCTGCAGGAAATAGGAAGCAGAGTTTTGAATCATATCAAGTGCAGGTGGCGATGGAGACAGAGGGCAGACAGTTTTCTGATTTCTACAGAAACTCAAGTGAGGAGCTGTTTCTCAAGTCTTTGATGGACACTTCTGTTGGGATGCCAGTGCCTACCATGGAGATGTTGGGTTTTAAGAATCTCTCTCATTCTCATAATTTTCGTACGGATAGTGAGGAGCTTTTCAAAACCTGGCTTACCAATGGAGAGGCAAGCTCATTTCTTGTTGAATTAAATTCTGAAATTAACCTCTCAATTATTACTAATACTAGTATTAATGTTTTCAGAATCAGGGTCATAATTCTTCCAGCATAGCCCATCGTACTCGACAGGCATCAAGGAGGTAATAAGATTTTCAATGCTTATGGTTTGTGAAATATATATATATATATATATGATTGGAAAGGAGTAATTATTCAAAATTCTTATGGAAACGAGTGCAGATTATCTAGTGAGATGGGCAGTTTGGCAACGGCAAGCCAGCAACCTGGAGCTTCGCTTCAAAAGAAAAAGAGCAATGAAGTCTTACCCTCACAAACTAATTCGATAGGGGGAGAAACTTCAACCGACTTCAATCAAAATTCAATGAGGTGGTGCACAAAACTATTATTCAAGGATTATATTAATATTATATAGAAATCTTATTTTCATGTTCAAGTGATTTGCTCTTTGTTCACTCTAATTTTTTGATCAGGACGGCTGTTGAAAAGGGATTGCAGGCTAGTAATTTATATTTAGCCAAGGTTAGTTTGTTCAAAAATCTTCAATTCAGCAAAACTGTCATGCCCTTTGATGTTTAAACTCCCCCTCATCTTACTGCAGGCTTGGTTTCAGAGTTCACAACCCATGACAAGAAGTAGATCTTCTGAATTAAGGTAAAACTAGACTAAGACTGCTAAATTAATTTCCAATTTTCAATCTGAGGTGAGATCTGATTCTGGTCTATTTGTTGGATATATAGAAAGAGATATGCTGCTATGCAAAATGCTCAAACATCACTGGGTATGGAGGCTGCAGTCAATCCTTATGGAAATAGCAGTTTGAAAGAAGAATTATCAGATATTAATCCAAATGATTTGAATCAACGACTAGCCGGTGGCAAATTCATGTCCCCATCATCAAATTCAAATTCAAATTCATCCTCCTCACCATTCAATGCTGCCCAAACCCAAGCTGGAAATAATAATAATAATGTAGATAAAGTTTCTTCGGTTGTTAGCATGCTAAAGGGTACCCTAGAACGCAAAAAGCTTGGCAACCAAATTGAGAAAGAAGATACTTGTATTATTATTATTCCTAATCATAATCATAATCATAATAATACCCAAGAAGAAGAAGAAGAGGGGAATCTGAATCAATTTCATGAAATTGAAATTCCCACCAGCTTTCCAGATGTTGTTCAAGCCGGGTCAATGGATCTCGACTTGGAAGGGTTTGTGAATCCCACCAACGGCAACGCAATTCAGATGGGCGCGGATTCTCAGAGTGAATCCTCGGCTGCTGCACCGTCGGGTTTTGATGCATGTGATGGCCCCACCAACTCAGGCCAAACCTTAAGCATGTGTGAAAGCTCAAAGAAACATAATAATAATAATGGCTCTAAATCTAATGGTAAGCATAAGCATGCAGTTCACATTATATTTGGGCTGACCTGACCCCATAATCAATTTCGATGATTTAGTTATTGTGTTGAATAACAGATTTCAGAGAACGGATCATTGATAATCTGAAAGATGATCGGAAGGTAAATTAATATTTGTTCATTACTAGTTACTAGGACTAGGAGTTTGATATTTCCTTCAATCAATCAATAACTAATTAATTAGCTTGAGTTTAGAGACTAATTACCTTCACTTGTCTTGTGATGTTTGCACGGGAATCATTATTATAACAGAGAGGAGGCCTAGTTCGATATGGATCTGTTACATCAACTGGTTCAGGTATTGTAATTTTTGAAGATTGTTGGGAGAATTAATTGTTTGATCAGCATCCTCTCCTCTGACTTGCTTTGTGTTTAATTAGTTTAGGTTGCTGGCTGCTGACTTTGTGTAAAAAAATGCAGTTGAAAGGACAGACCCAACCAAAAAGAGGAGAGTGGAGCGGTCAAGAAAGTATGTAGTTATACTCTTTCAAGGCCACATATCATCTTCTTCCTTAGCAATGAGCTCAATTTATTGGGTTTTGCATGCAAGTTCAAATACTTACTTTGGATGATTGTACATAGGATGGCAGAGGCAAAAGAAAGGAACTCGACACCACCAATTCCCTCCGACATGCAAGCTGTCTTAAAGCGCTGTGAAACTCTTGAGAAGGAAGTGCGCTCCCTCAAACTCAACTTGTCCTTCATGAACAGGTAATCACTAATTCAATCTCATAACTATCTATCAAATTTCTTACGATGGATGGTGATGGACCATATTCATATTCTGCACTCAGGAAGGACTCTGAGCAAACTAAGCAGATAGAAGAGCTTCAAAAGCAGAATCAAGAGTTGACTGATGAAAAGGAGCGCCTCTTAGAAGAGATTGAGAGGATCATTGCTGATTCAGGCAACATGTAGTAAAACAAACAACCCCCTTGTTTCCTGCCATGCTCAATCAAATTGATCAACTGAATGTAAACCCTTAATGGCCAAAGCTAAAGAATTTGGGCCTCTAACTTGTACTCAGCATTGCTTTCATGTTTAGATTTTTGGAAACCATTCCAATTCCAAATATAACAATCTCTTGTTAGTTTGGAATTTCGACTATTACTAGAATTTATTCAACTCAAACAATAATAACAGTATCCTACGCCCATATTCATACTGCTTTACCTTTCATCCTATTCTGTTTCCTACCTTTTCCAGTTTAAATGAAATATGACTATCTGAAACCAGTCAAGCAATGAAAGTCTGCAATCAGAGTATATTGCAAGAAATATTCTACTTCTCACTCACAACCAACCGCAAAATCGGGAATATTCATTGTTCACAATCCTATTCCATACATAACGCACAAAATACTAAACAGTTAACTCCTGAGTCTCTCAGGTACAGCTACGCATATTATACATCAGAATACAACTGTTTTCTACAGAAAATCAACTGTACAGGACCCTTTCTCTCTGCTTCTTCTAATCTTTGCTCAGCTGTATCTACCCATTGACTGAAGTGGATCTGGTTAACTACTCAGTTTTACATCTTTCCAAAAGGAAAGCCACATTACTCGATTCCAAATTTGCATACCAACTCCCGGCGGCAAATAGCACCAAAAAAAAAAACAAAAAAGAGTGCTGTCTAGTAGTTTAAAACTTTAATTAATGGAATATTGAGCCTCCTCCAGTATTGGGAAGCCAACCAACCCATGCAAGAAAAGTACACTAGTAGAAAACAAACACGTTTGATGTACACTGTATTAGTGGCTTGAGGCAACCAAGACTTCAGATGTTGCAGGATTCTAATGAAGCTGATCGTGATTATAGAGGTTGAGAAGCCAGTAACCACACCCGCTATTGTTTCCCACCTCCAATATCTAGCTCTTCCCTTGCTGGAAAACCATGATTGTACTATCTTGGTGGATCTGATGGTATCATAACAACCAATAATTACAAAGAGGAAAGCAACATTATAACCCACAAAGACATCAAAACAAACACATTTAGCCAGACTAAAATCTCCTTTACTAGACTCGATCATAAAAAAGAAAAAAAAAAAAGACTTCATCACCTTCTCATTGGAAGCCTACATTCAGATATTCTCATCTTCTCTTCCCAAATGTCCTTAAAGAGTTGTGCTGCACATACACACTCATTACAACAAGAACAGCCAAACAACTTCAGCCTTTTCCACTCATTACAAACCCAAATCTTCTAGTATTGCCACATTACCACAAAACAAATTTCCTACACCATTCTTACTGAGATCTAAAATGAGAAAAGGCCAACCAAAAACCCAATTGCACCAAAATGGTAGTGGACCAGAATGGGAAGGAAATCCAAGGCTGCTCTTTCATCACAACCAAACAATTTAACAAGCCAATAAGCACATTGTTCAGAAAGACTACTAATCCACCTTCCTGCAGAGTGCAGCTCCATAAAATAAAATTTAAAAGGAAAACAAGAAAGAACTTAAGTAATCAACTCACATTATTAAATATCGTTTGATCATCTCCATTGTGGATGGATCTTTTGCCTGGCAACTGAAAAATCCATCATTATACAGCTTTACTTTGGACATTCCTGAATACCAGCAGTCATAGGTTTCATTAACCTGAAAGAGAATTGATTACACTATAAAATTGCACCAAAGGGGGAAAAAAAGAAAAGAAAACTCAGGTGTGCACATTGTCATGAGGAACATTAGAAATTAAAAAAATGCTACCTTACCTTGAATTTATCTTTGGTCAACCAAGCAGCACCGAAGTTAGGCCTGCAATTAAGAGGAAGGGCCTCATTTGGTGCCTCTGTGAAGGTGAATCGTGTCTGCCCCAAAGAATGGTCTCTGTACTCCACCTGAAATTTAAGATGAGAAAATCATATAAACAAGAGGTATTTTAAGACTCCATTCCTACATACAAACATACTATTTCTGAGATTTCAGTAATGTAGCTAGATTACACGATTCGGCAAATCTATATGTGCAATTAAGAAAATAATAGGAGATGAAAAATTCATAGTGGCCACATTTCAATAAAATCTAAAACTTTCCCAATTAGCAAAAGTGAAGAGCTCAAGACTTAAATCAAAAGATACTACCTGGAACACTGAGGCCCAATAGTAATCATATCGGCATCTAAATTTGCTTCTCTCGAAAGGATAAAACACATGCTTCGCATTATAGTTCAACAATCCAAGCTCACAAATCTTGGATGATCTAATATCAACACCTGGTTTTAATAATCAAAAAATTGCAAAAGAAGCTTGCTTTACCAGATAATTTAATGATAGAAAACACAGAAACAGTAGCACAAGTAAGGTTGCTACTTTATGCAAAAAGATAGTCAAAATGCAAGAGGAAGAAAAGTCAAAGTTGGATTTTGTGAGATAAATTGGGATAAAATGAAATCTTACTGCTGGAGACGATCTTGCACCGAGTGGGAACAGTAATCGGATTAGAGATTGATAGTTCTCCGATAAAAACAGCAACGAGTCCGACTAAAAAGGATAAAGAAAAGAAAGCGAAAATGGGGAAGATAAGGGCAAGTGCGATTCGAAGTAACACATAGTGAAAGCCCTTGTTACCATTATCGGGGATTTCTTGAGAATCCATACAATCAAAGGCGTAAATCAGCAGAAGCTAGAGGATTTATCTCTGATTGAGCCGGTCACCGGAACCATTTAGCCGGTGATCGGAGAGCTTAGTAAGTCGGAAAGAAGAGAGCAACACAACCCGAAGGCTCGTCGCGTTATTTTTTCTTTTTGAAAAAAAAAAAAAAATTCTCTGGGAAGATATTTTTGTGCGTCTGATGAAAGGAAAGCGGAGGGACAATTTTGAGAACCAACCGCCATATATAATTTCATTTATTTATTTTATTATTAATTATATTAGTTATATAATAATAATAATTAGAACTTCCCGCGCTTCGCGTATGACTGTTTTATTTTATAAATTCTTATAAGAAAATTCAGTTAAGAAATCAAATTTTATTTTATAAATTCTTTTAAGAAAATTCAGTTAAGAAATCAAATTTTGTAGTGAAATGATAACAAAACAAAGCAATGGAGTAAAGTTGAAGTATGTAAAAGACAAGAGAATAGAGAGACAATAGAATATGGAGAAGAAGAAAATATGAAAAATGAGAGAAATTGTTCTCATTCATTTTATTCCATAACAAAGTAAGTGGACTATTTATAGGCATATAAATACATCAACATAAATATAAGGGGATGAACTCAGCACATATGTATATGTGTATGAATGAACCAAGTCATCAATCTTACACGTGCTTTAATTAGATTCATGGACATACACAACATACATGTATATTCATAATAAATTAATTTATAATTATTTGCTAATTTATTTTATATTGAAAAGGAGATGAATGTCTTTTAATTTTTCTAAACTAAATGAATATAAATATAATAAACAAAACATTTAGAAAATTAACTATTAACAATTGTCAAAGAAACCAAATGCTAAGTGACTTAGCATATAGGTATATATGTATGAATGAACCAAGTCATCAATCTTATCCATGCTTTAATTAGATTCATGGACATACACAACATACATGTATATTCATAATAAATTAATTTATAATTATTTGCTAATTTATTTTATATATGAAAGGGGATGAATGCCTTTTAATTTTTCTAAACTAAATGAATACAAATATAATAAACAAAACATTTAGAAAATTAACTATTGACAATTGTCAAAGAAATCAAATAGCAAGTGACACTCAATGAAAGTTTTGCACATAAAATTAAGTTTAATTAATAATTTAATTAATCTTCATTTTGGCCATCAATTATTTAATTAATTAATAATAATCTTCATTAATTTAGGCTTTTTTTTGGTAAAAAAAAAAAAATTCAAAGAAAAAGAGTTGGGAGCATGGAGGAGTTCCCGTCCCGAACGTGGGACGAAACCCATTTACAATTTACCCAAAAGCGTACTCTGTAAGTCTGGGCCAAACCAAGGGACAGGTTAGGTATTTCAAAGAACCAAAATTTGATAAACTTGGCGCTCTCTCTCCTCCCTCACTCAATTCTCAAATCAAAATCAAGAGTGGCGCTTTGTTACTTTTGCCCTAGGTTTTTCCCCTATCTGAATCAATCGTTCCAATTCTCTCTCACTTTCTCTTCTTCCAAACACCCATTTGTCTCCAAGAAGCCCCGTATTTTAGGGTTCTGATGGCGGTGAATCTGACGGCCGGGACGGTGGCTCGGATTATAAGCAGAGAGGTAACCAGCGAGAAGGAGTTGAAGCCTGTGCTTCAAGTCATAGAGCTGAAGGAGGTTCAAACCACGGGCAAGAATCCGCCGCAGCAACAGCAAGAGCCCAAAAAGAACGAAAGGTTCAGGCTATTGCTATCGGATGGGTTATTGACGCAGCAAGGGATGCTCGCAACCAATAAGAATGAACTTGTCAAATCCTCGAAGCTGCAAGTTGGCTCCATTGTTCAATTGACTCAGTATATTTGCAACGTCATCCAAGAGCGCATGTATCTCTCTTTCACTCTTTCTCCAAAGAAAAAAAAAACTTTATGTTGACTGGTCTTGTTTCAGCAATTATTTGATGATCTTTTATGAATATAAAGAACTCATTTTTATGCGGTTTGAATCTCTGAACAGCATGCTTACTGTTTTATTTTTGTTTTTTTGAGTGGATTTTAAGGGTTTTTTTTTTATATATTTTAATTGTAGATTAATTGCAAGAATTAATGGTGTAAGGTGAAGATAGTTGACAAATTGGATTTCACTTTAGTCACTTGATTGATCTCTAACGAATCTGTTGAATTTGTTCGATATTGTAGTTTTTGGGTCCTAGGGTACATTTTTGGTTTTCAATGGGTATAACAGTGACCTTTTTGTTCTTAATACGAGAATCTCCTCTTGATGGGGCAATTGAAAAATAAAAATGAAATTACGATATGTAATATGCCCACTTGCTGGAATGCTTGTATGTCTTGACTGATGATTTTACTCTGTTCTTTCTTGAACTTCAAAAGGAATGTTTTCCAAACTTATTGAAATTGCTAATTAAAATTCAAAATTTAAGTGTTGCATTCTTTAAATGAAGGGATCCTTGTTAATGCCCCCATAAAATTTTATGCACAAGCTGTTTGTTTTATGTTTTCATCTCTTTGTCTTGACATTAGGGTCAATCCCATGTATGCAGGATTGTTATCATAATCGAGTTGGATGTGATTTCTGAAAAATCTGATATTATTGGGAAGCCTGTGTCAGCATCAAAATCTTCTAGACCCACACAAGTCCATGCTGATCAACCTGGGACAATGATGGCACAGACAAACTCTTTAGGAGGAAGCTCCTTTGGTGGCAGTATGACTGATAAGCTGAACTCGGCGGGTACCACTCTACAACAGTGTAGAATGAATCCGTTGCATGGTAGTTCTTTTTTGAACGAATCTGATCCAGTAAGAAACTCTGCTGCAAATTCACCTCCTGTTTATCCTAAAGCAGATCATTCGCCTTCTTTTCCTGGATCTTCAACTTCAAGTGGGCTCTATGGTGTTCAGAATACAGGTTTCCATAACCCTAGACCTGCAGGTTCACGCCCTCCAGGCACATCTAACCGCCAACCCATATCTACAAATCAACATGCATCCCCAATTTTCACTAACAGAGGGCCGGTATCAAGGAATGTGGCGGCGCCCAGAATAATCCCAATCTCTGCTCTCAACCCCTATCAGGGCAGGTGGACAATAAAGGCCAGAGTAACAACAAAGGGGGAACTTAAGCATTATCACAATGTAAAAGGTGAGGGTAAAGTTTTCTCTTTTGATCTCCTTGATTCTGATGGTGGGGAAATACGGGTGACCTGCTTTAATGCTGTGGCTGACCAATTTTATAATCAGATTGAAGCTGGCAGGGTTTATTTGATTTCTGGGGGAAGTATAGTTCCTGCTAAAAAGGCATTTAATCACCTTAACAATGATTATGAAATTTTGTTTAGTAGCACATCATTAATACAGCCATGTTATGAGGATGACATTAAAATTCCACGGCAGCAGTTTCATTTCCGTTCCATAGGTGATATTGAAGGCATCGAGAACAATAGTATTGTGGATATAATTGGTGTTGTATCATTTATTAGTCCTGCTGGTTCAATAATGAGAAAAAATGGTACAGAAACTCAGAAGAGAACCCTTCATTTGAAGGACATGTCTGGCCGAAATGTTGAATTAACTTTATGGGGTAACTTTTGTAATGCTGAAGGACAAAAGCTCCAATCTTTGTGTGATTCTGGGGAGTTTCCTGTTCTTGCTGTGAAAGCTGTTAGGGTGAATGAATTTAATGGGAAGACAGTCGGTACGATCGCTACAAGCCAGTTATTTATAGATCCTGATTTTGATGCTGCACTCAAGCTAAAGGAATGGTTTGTCAGCGAGGGGAGGAACATTCCTTCCATCTCTATTTCTAGAGAAACATCAAGTATGATTAGGACAGAGAATCGGAAAACTATATCACAGATCAAAGATGAGAGGCTAGGAACTTCTGAGAAGCCAGATTGGATTTCAGTTGTAGCCACTATTGCATACATAAAGCTAGACAATTTCTGCTATACAGCTTGTCCCATCATGAATGGGGATCGTTCATGCAACAAAAAGGTTACGAACAATGGAGATGGGAAGTGGTGGTGTGATAAATGTAACAGGTCAGTAGATGAATGTGACTACAGGTACTTAATCCAGTTCCAAATACAGGATCATACAGGCATAACATGGGTGACTGCTTTTCAGGAGTCTGGTGAGGATATGTTTGGAGTATCTGCAAAAGATTTGTACTATTTGAGGTATGAAAATAATGATGATGAAAAATTTATGGAAATCACGCGCCAGGTTATGTTTAACAAATATGTATTCAAGTTGAAAGTAAAGGAGGAAACGTTCAGCGATGAACAGCGTGTGAAATCAACAGTGGTGAAAGTGGAAAAGGTAAATTTTTCATCAGAATCAAGGCACCTTCTGGATTTGATTAATAAGATCAAATCAAATGATTCTAGTCCATCTGCAGTGAAGGCAGAAATTGCCACTGCTGATCATGGAATGGATCATACTGGAGTAACAGATGGAAGCAGACATCTTGCACCAACAACTGCTGGTAGAGAATATGGTTATCCTGCAAATCAAGGGGTTCAGTATGGAAACCAGCATGTTGGTTCTAGGCTTAGAGAAATTGCTTCAAGCACGGATGAGTTCTGTAGCAGTTGTGGGCTTGCCGGTCATATTGCTACAAATTGTCCTACTGTCATGAATGGTCCAGTAGAGTCTACGGGAATGGACTATTCAGATAGAAGTCTTGGCCGTTCTGCAGATGAGTGCTATAAGTGCCATCAAACTGGGCATTGGGCCAGAGACTGTCCTGGGTCAGGTCCGCCTTCTTATGGAAGCGCTAATTTTTCAGCTGGGAGATATGGAGGTATTTCGAGGCAACATGTAGGGGGGTTCTAAAGTCTCTTGGGAGTATATAGTAGAACTTCGGACCTGTGCATCATTTTGTTGCATGTCATCCATACTGCCAAATGGTGGGTTTCTGTCTTCACAAGAGAAGGGCATTGGGACTACTCTTAGCAGTGAACTTAAAGGTTAAAGCTTTCTCATGGTAGAGTTGCCTCTCCTACTTTATCCAGTGATTTCCTTTGCACTTTTTGGTTGTATCATACTCTGCTTATGAGTAGATTCCCCACTGTGATATGTATAGGTGTGGAACTTCTTGATGCACTGTGTACAGGATGTTTCATTTTGTATTGTCATATATGATATAAGGGTTGCTTTTGGCGCATTTTTGTTTTGATGGATGTATTTCGACTTTTTTTCGTTCTCTTTTGGATCATTTTTATGAAATACTAAGTATCTATTCATGTTTAATGTTTATATGTTCTACATGAAAAAATGGAATCATGGTGGAAAAGTTATGGCTGTTCTGAGTTCTTCTGGCTATTGGTATTGGCTTCGTTTCAATTCCAATGTACATGTGACAGGTCCCAAGTGAGAGTATGTCATGCCAGCTTCCGTATCATTCGTTGTTCCTCCAGCATACTTTTTATATCATTTTCAGTTCCTTTTCTATAATGATTGATAGTAATATCTAATTCTACTGATACAGTAATTGTTTGGCTGGATTATTTTGTTTGGCTGGATTATTTGTCGGCTGACAATTATAGCATTCAAGCAAGTAGAACAAGGCAGGAAGGTGAAACTTTCGCTACGAATGGGTTTACTTGTTTTTTCGCTTAAATCACCTTAGAAACCTGAAACTTTCCTTGGATCAAATTTCACCTTCGACTCACATTCCACTTGTTCTTTTCTATCAAAACTGATCAGAATATCAAACTGCTAAAATCTCAAACTGAAACCTATTTTTTAGAAAAATCTCAAATAAGGGACTAAATAAAAAAATGTCAAATAAATGGATTAACTTTTCAAGTAAGGTCAATTAAAGCCATTCTGTGAGTTTGAACAGCGCATGTGTGCAACATACATGAACAAAAGCGCGTCACTCCATGAGATGATGACATATCACAATTTTGATTGTAAATGTAAACCGTTCAATAATTCTAATATATATATACCATATATTATTTTTAACTACCATATATTATTTTTAATTACCATGGAAATTACTAAAAGACCAAATTGAGGATTAATGTGTTGCCACCTTTTAGCTATTTTTGGTCTTTTCTCACTTTTCGGATGACTAAAAAACCCCTCTATGAGTTTCCATCATTCTACCCTTTTTTATAATTACGCATTTCCCTTACTTAATTGTTTTTAATTAATGTTTAAGATTTTTAATTAATTGCTTCTAAATCCTAAACCCTTAATTACTTTTAATTAATGTTTCTCTCGCTGTTTTCTTTTTTCCTCTCACCAACTTAGTTGCTGCTTCCTTTCAACTCCTTGGTGCTGGTCAATCTTCAGGTTTGCCAAAAATCAAACCTTTCCATCACTCCCCTCTGTTTTCACCTTCATATCTCTTTCCTCTTTCTTCTCCGTCTCCATCCCTTCAACATGGACCGTTCAATATTTTTCCCCTTCTGAATTAAAACCACAATTTGTTCAATGTGAGTATTATTATCCAATTAACAACATATTTTATTACCTCTTTACACTTCCTATTACTTACAAATAAAAACATGTTCTTGACCTTCTTAATTTTGCATGTCTAAAAAGTTAGCTTACAAAGATTTATGCCAGAGAAATAATTAAAACTAATCCATTTAAATTGCATTTTTACTGCAACCTTATACAATTCAATCAATTAATCAATCAAGCAACACTCTAGAACAAAAAATGTTCTTGGCCCTTATATAATTGATTATATTAATATCCTTATTCAATCAGTTAATCAAGCACCACTCTAAAATAAAGAACGCTCGTAGCGCCAGCACGGACTAATATAACTTGTTAATATTATTTTATTTCCTAAAAAGCACGTATGGGTCATAGACCATCGTTGGACATAAATGAGCTTGTTTGAGGCCCTTATTTAACATTTTATTTAGTTAGAACCCTTATTTGAGATTTGCTTTTTTTTTCTTTTATTATTATAAAGGTGCTAATTATCATAAATGATTAAATGTCATCTCTGGACAAAGAGAGTTCCATAGTGTCATCCAAAAATATGTGATATACAAAATCAGAGATGGAATAAAAAAGAACAAAAGATTCATTCATCATTCTTCCATGATTGGCTAAGGCATCTGCAGCTCTATTTCCCTCTTTATAGTAGTGCTGAAGTTGAACATTGCCAAAAGTCCTCATTAGGTTCCTGCGATCAACAACCAAGGTTCCCAATTGATAAATTTCGGTATCAACCTTCGGAATAAGACTAATAATAGTTGTAGCATCAATAGAAACAATCAAGTTAACACATCCAAGGGTTAGAGTTAAATGCAGTCTATCTCTTAGCCCCCAAAGTTCAGCTTGCAGGCTTGAAGCACATTCTATCCTTCTAGCAAAACCCCCAATACCCCCAATGCATTCCCCAACTTTATTTTTGATAATACCTCCTGCTCTTGAGCAACCAATGTTACTATCTGTGGAGCCATAAGAGTTTAATTTGAACCGGCCTTGAGAGAGAGGGGGGGGGGGGAGGGACTCTAATGAACATTAACCAGTATTCTATTAGTAGGTCTGGGGGGAGCAATACCCAAATGAGCAAATTCAAAGGTTTTCTGTTTAAGCAAGTGGTAAATCTGATTGTCAGTCTAAGATTTGCCTTGAAAAATTCTAACATTCCTACTGTTCTAAATGGCCCAATAGCAATAAGAAAAAAAAAGAAATCCAAGGAATATTGGCAATCAAGTCTTTAGAGGCAAGAGTACAGTTGATCCAATCAAAAGGATTTGATGTAGTGAAAAAATTTGGGGGGAGAGAATCAAAATTCCCCCAAACCAAGGAAGCAAGGTGACAATCTCTAAGAATATGAAGGGTATTTTCTTTACTATCAATACAAAGATCACATATAGTTCAGGAGATAGATTTCTTGAATGAAGTGAGATTTTGTGCAAAATTTATCCTGAGCCACTGTCCAAAAAAAATGAGTAACTCTGAAATGACAAGAGATTTCCCAAAGATTTTTCCAAAGTGAATGCTCAGAAATCAACACAGAGTTAGTAGCAATTTCACAAGCAGAATTAAGAGCAAAATTTCCATTAGGCGATAAATGCCAGCAAAAAGTATCATTAGAAAAATCATGAAGACTAAAAGCAATTGGAATTGACTCTCATTTCCTCCTCATGCAAACTTAAAGGGCCGAAAATTAAAGATCTAAGAGAGACCATGATGGGTGTCGTATTCCACCAAAGATAAAAAACATACAAAACCTATAGGCAGGGTAAGTACGAGTCTATCCCACAGAGAACTATTGTTTTAATTACCTTTCCTAAAGTTGTATTAAACTAAAATGGGGGGCTTTGTGGAGAAATTAACTAAACTAAATAAAACACAAATTAAGGGCCTGTTTGGCATTGTTTTTGTTTCTGTTTTTCTGTTGCCAATTTTCTGTTTTTGGAAACAAAACAGTGAAAACATGTTTCGCAGGTTGTTTCTGTTTTCAAAATTTTGGAAACAGAATCAGTGTTTTGGAAAAAAGTGGAAGCAAAAATTTTGTGTTTTCATGTTTTTCCAAAACACTTTCAAAACACAGAAACACAGTCATGAACAGTAACTCATATACATTTTTACTTTAAAAAAAAACTTTTTTATTTAAAAACATACAACAAAATTGTATATCAAAACATGTTTTTGTTTTCAAAAAATTGACAACGCAACAAAAACAAAACGAAAACGAAACAAAAACAAAAAACAGAAAAACGAAAACGATGTCAAACGGCCCCTAAACTAGTGAAATTAAAGTAACAATTAATTAAATATTCCAATTTCAAGACAATCACACTCTTGGGATAAAATGATTTGATCCTTGGCTTCAATTGATATCTAACCTGATAAATAGATGGCGTAGATTAACGTCATCGATCATTAATCCCTATCTTTCCTTAGTCTTCATTAGTCATGACGCAAGTCCTAGACTAAATCCTAACATGTGTACTAACCTAATTCCAATCGTCTACTAGAGTCCCATTGCTTTAAGAACTAGAAAGACCTTAGCCAACAAAAGACAATGCTCACTAATATAGGCAACATTCAATCTATATTCAAGATTCTCTTAGAGGGCTACTCTAAGTTGTTACTTAGGATTTGATTACCTACGATTGCATATAAGAATCTCATCTAACAATAGAAATCATACCTAATTAAATAGATGGCCATTCTAAATAATCAAGCATGAAATCATTCAAATCATTCAGAGAAAATTGAAATACTTACAAGATAGATGAAAAAGCGTAGAGCCTCACAAATCAAAAATGCCCAAGAGATCGAAAGTCTTAAAATTTAATTAACTAGAAAAGAAAGTTCACAAAATAATCAAGAGTAGAGAGAATATCCATCATTGAGTTTAGAATAAATAAAAGTAACGTAAAAACCTAAAACCTAAAATTTCCCAAATTCACGTTCCTCCCAAAGTAAACAAAATTCTGGAATTGAGAAATTTTCTAAGGCATTCCGCGGCCTCTACTTATTAACCTAATTTTTAGGTCCCACAAAAATTCCTAATAATATTATTGTAAATAGTATGGGTCATGATTATTTTCCTATGCCCACATGTCATGTGTTCAGCTTGAAATTGTAAGCCCAAAAAGAAATTGAGCCCATGTGACATCCAAATTTTAGCTTTGATTTCTGCAACCTGTTTGGATCCGTTTTCAGGTCGAGTTCGACCCGCCAGAGGTCGAAACAGGAGAATTTCCAGCTTGTACTTTGGTGACTTTCGACCTTTTGCAGAGGTTGATTTCGACCCGCTCCAGGTTGATGCAAGACATCTACTTCATTGCTCCAATATGCTTCCTTTGTCTCCAATTCTCCTTTTAAGTACCTAAAACATATAAATGAGCAAACTAAGTAGCAAATCACCTCAAATAGTCATAAAAACACCTTCATAAGACATGTAAAGAATATGAAAATATGCATTCAACAATTTCCCCACACTGAATTCTTACTAGTCCCTAGTAAGCTTGAAAACAAAACAAAGACTAAAAACTTAAAGAAAACTATACTAAAGCAAACAAATGCATATGCAAACAAACATTTTAAAATCAAAAAGGAAAATCACATGCAACAAATGACTTAGTTCCACTTTTATAGGCACACGGTGGTTTTTAGCGTAAACCACAAGCCTTTAAACCCCTAAACTTCCCTAGAGGAGGAGTATAGTCTCCTGAGGGTTTACTTAACTAGAACGATACCCACAAACATTATGTAGAAGAATTTAACTAGAGAAGCAAAAATTTTGAAAATCCAAATTTTTTTTTTGAAAATTTTGAAAATCGTTTTGAAAAGCCTTCTCTAGTAAAAAGAATGCAAAGAACAGACCTTTAAAATAGACATTTCCCTCCCCCACACTTAAATAACACATTGTTCTCAATGTGAAAGTAGTTGCTAAAATAATCAACCAAAAATGTGTTTTATTCAAAAAGAGTTTAAAATGTGGAGTACACAAAGGTCATCTCAAAAATTTATCCACTAATTCTAGAAAGGTATAGTAAAGGTTAGTAAAAATTCAAATGTAATATAAATCAAATAAAAATATACTCAAAAATCCAATCAAAATATTATAGGGTTCATCATACCATAATAGGTATTTATAATCCACTCATAATAATATACTTACCATAGGCTTGCAAAACTATCCAATCTCCACTAAATATTAGCTCAAAATGAAATAAAGCATAGTATACACAAGAACTAGAATACATTAATAATAAGGGTTGTAATGGGGCTAATGGGTAAAATGGACTATCAAAGAAAGGGTAAGGGATATATCAAAAATAGCTCAAGAAAGGTGAAGTGAAAATATGGCCAAATATATCAAAGAGTAGCCCAAACTTGACTCCAAAAACTTCAACTTTCTTCTTCCTTCTTAACTTAACCGTAAACAATGAATGCACAAAAGGATGTCCAAAACTATAAGCACAAGTGTCTTTTTTTTTTCATCATTTTTTTTGAATTTTCTTGGTGGTTGCATTTTATGCTCTCCCACCTCAAGTTACTAACTTGATATATATTTTTTTTAACACTTTTCAATTGAATCACTTGGACATCTACTCAACCCTTCAAATAGGATCTCCAACTAAGGAATAGAAGGAATTCCTCACAAATAACCGATTTCCATGCTTTAGCCAAGAACCAACAATAAAACAAGTCAAACTTCACCAATCAAGAGATAATAAGGCTAAGAGAAAACTTGTCTTTCTTTAAAAGGGTTAGGGTTCTTTGGGATAATGTGGCTAAGAACAAAGAAATATCGGCTATAACCAAGAAAAAGGCACAATGAGGTTAACTACTATGCTCTTTCAAAGGGTTATCAAATATTAGGCACAAGCTCAATCCTAAAATGCATATGTTCTAGTTCCATAAAAGTGTATACTATAAAAGATAATGAGCTAAATATATGATTCGCCTCAAAAGGATAGTCAAGCAAGTTCTAGAAGTAATACTTTATGAAAAATTCCCATATAAATTCCAATAAAAGAATAATCTTACATATGAAAATTTAACATATATTACAAATGCCTTAATACTAAACTAAACCATGCCAAACTAGCTTTCATAGATAAATCAAAGAGATAAGACAATGTGTACTCAAAACAATTTTAGAATTTTTTAAAACAGTTTCAAAAATCAATGAATTGTTATAAAAATCTTTTTGGTTAGATCAATAGCAACACATTAAGCACAAAGGTGGGGAAACAATTATCAATAACATGATATATGCAATACTTAATCTATCAAGAAAGTGTGCACCCAATCCAATAAATCAAGCAAACATAGCAATAAGCACAAAATACCATCGCGTGTCTTATATAAGGTCCTAAACATGAAATATGCAAAAAAAAAAAAAAAAATTAAAAACTAATTAGCATAAAATTTAAAACAAAAATAAATTATTGGGTTGCCTCCTAACAAACGCCTTTGTTTAATGTCTTTGGCCAGACTTTTCCATTCTCTATTTGTCAAGGAGGATCTTTCCACCTCAATGCAAAAATAAAATATGAACAAAATCGAAAGATATGATCATATAAGAATAAGAGAAAATGAAAGAGATATGGAAGGAAGTCACCTATTTTGCTTAAAGGAACCCCATGAATGGCTAGTAAAGCCAATGCCCTTGTTGTTGCCGTGGTGGGTTTGTGCAAGAGCTTCTTCGAGTGAATGAAATTGACTTTAGACTCCTCTTGCATTCTTAGCATCTCAGCAACATTGTTAAACTTGCAGGCATCATCATTCTTAAAGAATGGCTCCAGTGTCACCCATTTGTCATATGAATCATCACCATTGAAGCACCCAAACTTCAAAAACTTCTCAATCCCTAGGAAATCTTGATTCTCACATCCCAAAAACTCAATTGGAGAAGAGTAATCAACCATATCGGCTTCGGATGCGGAATTTCCACTTAAAGTTGGCTTAGGAAGGATTTCAGGTTGATTTCTTGAAGATGTTATATCATTAAGTTTGTCTGGGAAAGTTGTTGTTTCGACCCTTAAGAAGGTCGAGTTCGACCCCTCCAGAGGTTGAAACAGGAGGTTTTTCTGCCCAATTCGACCTTCTTCAGGGTCCAGTTCGACCCTTTTTGAGGTTGAAACAGATTTTGTTTTCTCTTCTTTTACAGCTTCATTCTCACCTTGGTTCACTTCCCATGCTTCAATTTCTTCTTCCTCAAGGGTATTGAGGTAAGCTTCAACCCTTCCTAAGGAATCAACAAGTTGCCCCAATTGATTTCCCAGATCTTGTATTTCTTGTTCATGTATCGATAATTTTTGTTTAATTAACGATTGTCCTTTAGCAAGTAAGGATGTTCCCTCAACAAGCTTTTCCATTAAAGCCACTAAGGTTGAATTTGGAGCTTGAACTTGTTGTGAGAATTGAATTTGTTCCTCCAATTTGTGATAACTTGCATATGACTTATTGTAGGAATTATGAAAATGTTGGTCTCCATGCTGCTCATATGGTGGATAATCTTCATAACCTGAATTGTAAGAACAATGGTTGTAATAAGGGTCATAGTACGAAAATCCATCATAAGCGCTAAATTGATTGTAGACACATTATTTTTGCTAGGTGCCCATCTTATTTAGTCAAACCCTTTTCAATTCTAATTGAGTCAAAACCTTTATTAAGCCTTATACTAAACCCAAAAACACAATAATTCCCCTTGCTTACCTTTCTTCATTTTAAAACCCCATTTCTTTGCTTTGTTCCTCTGATTTCCCTTTTAAATTATGTTTGGGCTATTTTGCTTTGGGTCGTTTCTTCATTTGGGTCGACCTTACTATGGTCCTCTAATTTCGCCTTGGGTCAGAAATTGATTTTATTTAAGTGCTTTTGGGCTTTTGTTGTGTTTGGCCACTTCGTTGAAATTCACTTAAGTTTAGGTTTCAGCCTCACCTTTGTTTTGGGCTAGCGCTAGAAATTCAAGGTTGGATTAAAAGAAAATAAATAAAGGAGCAGGTAATTAAAGTGGCCTTCATTTCCTTTTATTAGGACCTTTTTACATTTGATTTTCCTTTCAAATACAAAAGGACAAAAAATAACATCCCCAAATAAAATTTAAAGTGGATCACGTGGTCCACTTTTCTCCTTTCTCTCCTTAATCTACCATTTCCCAAATTTGAAGCTTCAAATCACCTGCAAAACAGAGACCAAAGGAAGAGTCATTAGCATTTTTAAACACACATAAAAGAGACAAATTGCAGCAGGAAAATGGTGCTAAAGAGCGAGTAAACAGGCTGTAGGTACTAAGTATAGAGGTCACATGTACACACAAATGCAAAGCAAAGGCAATATCTCCATATGGTAAGCTCCACAGTATGTAGTGATGCAATCAGCAAAATACTAGGATCAAGTGCCAAAAAATTCACATAAGCAAACATACAACTTTTAGATCAAGTATATTCCAAACGTAAAGGACAGGACAGATGGCATTCATCAAAGCTCAAGGTAGAAAGATCACAAGGGTACATAATTTCGGTTGCAACATATAGGCAGATTAGCAAGTACAGCAGAACGTCCCACACAAACAGAGAAGCAGTAAGCAAAAGTGAAATTCAGAAATTACCCTCTGAGCTAACAATTTTTCACATTTTATATTGACCCAAGAGAGTACCCTGCAAGGAGAGATAAGAAATTTGTTAAATCTCAGCAAAATTTACACCAATAACAGACTTAAAAGGAGGGATCAAAAGACAGCCGTGGGATAAAAAAAATCAAAAAAAGGTAAAAGCCTGATCCTTTGATCAAAAATTGGTCACTGTTTAAAAGCCACCCTTTCTTCAACCTTGGAACCGGAGAGAGAAAAAATTACACAGATCCGAAGAAAAAAGCACACATAAACCCTAGTTTTCTGTTCTTCATTTTCTTTCAACAAAAACTAGTAGCTTTTTTTATTTTTTTTATATCTTCCAGTAATCCGAAAAACACAAAAAAATTCTTCATTTTCCCCTATCATAACAGCAACAAAAAAAAACACAAAAAAAGAAAGAAAGTTTAGTTCTTTTACATACCCCTTTTCCTTGTTTTAGCCTTCTTCCATCCTCCACTTTTCAGCTTTTCCTCTTAATTCCAACCCTTTCAACCAAAAAGAAAACAAAATACATTAGCTTTCTTCAAACCCAGTTTAGGCTTCAGTTTTTAGTCTTGTCTCTCAAAATTACTTTGGTAAAAAGGAAAAGAGTAACATACCTCGAAACCAATTAGATCCGACGGTCGATTAAGGCGAATCTGAGGCTGAAAGTAGGCTCGGGTTTTGCTCATTTGAAGCACTTTGAGGCGGTGTTGGAAGGATCTGAGGTCAGATTCGAGTTCAGCAAGGCAAGGACAACAACCCAGCAGCTTTCGGCGACCATCCGACGTCATCGGAGCTTCGATAGCAGCGGCGCACGGTGGAGGCACGGAGGTTGTGATTTCCGGTGGTTAAAAAAAGGAGAGCACAGTTAGGTAAGGTTTTGATTTATGCGTTATGTCCATAGCTTTAATATATATATGGCTGTCAAGTATACCGTTTTGGGTTCTGTTTAGAATTATAGCCTTGTATTTATGCTTAAAATTAGGGGATATTGTTTGCTGATTCATCAACGTGGGTTCCATTTAGTTAGATTTTTTTTTTACTTAAGTTTTCTGCTATCAACTTGGTATCCTTAGTGAATGGTTTGGTTTTTGGTCTTGCAATAAAGATAGGCTAGGAAATTACTTGGAAAGTTAGAATCTTTTTTTTTTTAAAAATGTGTGTATCCTTTGTTCGGGTAACTCATATATATATATATATTAAATTATTAACTAAAAGTTTAGACTTTAAAAAATGGAGTGTTTGCCGGAATGAAATTGGTAGTGTAGTCATTTAGGAATTAAAATTGTTATTTTTAGATAATTAAAATTGTGCTCGGGAAACTGGTAAATTAGATTTTGAATTGGGCTTCATTATTTATGATTAGGGATTTAGTCTAGTTTTGGGCTTTAATTCATGTAAATGGGAAATTAGTGGTTATGTATAATAAGTAAATAAATGACTTAGCTTGGGATTAAATATGGTAATTCTGAAGTTGAAGATTGACTTTTGGTTTAGGAATTAGTTACTTAGTAATTTAGAAACTTAATTTGCCTCTTGTGTTTCCCATAAAAAAAAGAAAGAAAAAGCTTAGAAATTAGAACTTTAAAATTGGGTTGAAGCCACGTTTGGACCTTTAATTTGATTTTGGATCTAATTTTTTCGGTTGGGCCTTAGTGCATTTAAGTTGGCTTTAGTTTTTGTTTATGTGTAACTTTGGGCCTCTGAAATATATATAGGTTGGGTTTTAGTTCTTTATTTATAGTTGGATTTTTATTCTTTTTAAATTTCCTGATGGGCTTACCAATTGTATTTGGGCTTTAGTCTTTTTATTTAATTGGACTTTATCTTTTGTTTGTATGTGGTCTTTTACACTTTGGGTTTAGGATTGTATTCAAGGTCTAGTTAAATTAATATAAACCAATCTTCAATAATTGAGATAAGTAGAGTAGATTAAGGTTAATCAATTAAAATCAATTAAGTTAGTTCATTTGCATACATGTTTAATTTCAAAGTTGATATTTATTGTTGCATATCATGCCACTACTAAATCCATAAAAAGGTGTTTTTAGCTATGACGGGCAAATCTCGGGTAAAGGTGCATGAGCACGACCTCTCGGGATTTGCTCCGAGATCGATAGGTTTTCACGAATAACCCCGGGGGACCGGGCTAGGTTCGTGGGGGTCTACTCGAGTAAACCCCTTTTTATTGATCAAATAATAAAATCAACACTTTGCATTCATCATCTGCATTCATGCATTAAGTAAAAGTTAGGAAAATTGAAGAAAATCCAAAAAAAAAATGAAAAAATAGAAAATCAAAAGATGTAATAAAATTTGTTTTGAAAAATGTTTTTCAACCATGTTCTCTTATTCAATTTTTCAAAAATTAAAAAAAAAATGGTAGTCAAAAAGTTTTCAGGATAAGCATTTTCAAAAAGAACATTTTCTATTTAAGCAATTCCAAGAGAAGACTTTTGGAAAATAAAAGTTTTTTTAGTAATTTCAAGAGAAGACTTTTGGGAAATAAAAATTTTAGAAATCCAAGAGAAGACTTTTGGAAATTAATAAAAGTGATCAATTTTTGAAAAATAAAAAAAATGGTAAAAAGATTTTGACCCAGCATTTTCAAACTCCCCTTTTGAAGAGAAAAGGGTCAACAAGAGAACAAATAGTGAAAGAGGATTAAAAGTTGAATTAATCGACAATCGTTCGATTATATTCTTCAAAATTCTCGACATTCAAATCTTTTTCTAAAATGGTTTTCTTTTTCTTTTATAATATTTTCTCTAATAATCAAAATATATCAAAGATTAAAAGCAACCAATTTTTCTTTCGACCCAGTAGATCTAGTTAGACCTAGAGGTACCGTCATTTGACGGGCGTTTCGGGGGTGCTCATCCTTCCCCGGGCGTAACCAACTCCCGAACCTAGACTTAGGTAACAAGACTGGACCTTAGGTTTAGTGGGTCCCATGCCAAGCTTTGGCGCCCATTAGACTGGTTAGGTTAATCAGTAGGTGACTAATCACACCTAGTAATTTGATTAGTGGCGACTCCATATAGGTATCAGTAGGTTTTCCCATTCTAAGTCGTTCAGCGGTAGGGTTCGGACCCCGGACCCGCACGTTGCGACAGCTTGGCGACTTCACTGGGGACATTTAGAGAGTCAAGCCTCATTTAGTCTAAACAAGATCTAGGGTTAATAAACGATTGTTTTGTTTTGTTTTGCATTCTTGTTTTATTGTTTTATTGCTTTTGTGATATTCTTATCTACTTCACCCATATTTTGTTGTTTCTTTTGTTTTCTGTTGTGGTTAGTTACTAGGTCTGTCTGGTTTAGTTTTAGGTAATGGTAAGTCGTTCCTTCACACACTTCACTTTTTGCATTCATGCATAAGACCGCCTACAGACCCGGACATCCTATAGTTTTGGGAGGTATAATAGCAAGCCTTCGTGGGACTCATTTGTCCTCG
This sequence comes from Corchorus capsularis, assembly GCA_001974805.1. Taxonomy (NCBI): domain Eukaryota; kingdom Viridiplantae; phylum Streptophyta; class Magnoliopsida; order Malvales; family Malvaceae; genus Corchorus; species Corchorus capsularis. The sequence continues at coordinate 27,511 of AWWV01008755.1, forward strand.
TGCAGGTTGTGCGAAAAACCTCCACCCAAGGAAATTCTACTAGCCCAATAATGGATACTAGTGGGGGTTGAATTGGGAACCTTTAGGTGAAGCTTCAGCCAGCATATAGTGGAGCGGCTTATCACCTAGGTAGAGCCAAACCCGTGAGAATGAGTGTATTAGGTACACAGAAGGAACATTTCTTACCCTTATCTCTCACTTTTCTAAAAATGTATAGACCGTAGAATGAGTAAGATGATTACTCGTGATAATGAGACTTACTTTCCCCAATAGGACTTTGAGTCGAAGTTTTCACAAGGAAAATTATTGTTTTTACGAATGAAGGGGACTGATTTTATAATTTTACTGTTCTCAGCATTATCTTTTATTCGTTATTGAACATTTACTAACACTGCTATTTTTGTCTGCTTTCCTTTCCTTCTTTCCTTTCCTTTTCATTCTTCCCATGCATTCATCACATAGGTTGCCATATAATGTTGGAAACAAGAGGAACGAATACAGTGACAGAGGTGGGGCCCATGCCTCTAGTTGTAGCTTCTGATGTGATGGAAACAGACAAGTCAGATCAGGGTCCAGTTCAGTCGGGTACTAGCATGACTTTTGAGATGGAGCTTCTGCCCATGGATAGTATGGATACTCGGCAGAATGACTTGAAGGAGTTGGCTAAATTGTGGGGAGAATTGCCAGATAGTTTGTATAAATATTCACATTGTGGAATAAGATAAGCAAGCCTTTCCAAACTTTTACAGAAAAAGGTAAGGTCCTTTCTCCCTTTCATTTTCTCTGTTTGTAACTTTGATAGTTCATCTTATCTAATGGGTTTGGACTGATTTGGATCTGCTAAAATTGAGAGAGAGAAAAATACCTCTCAATTAATTATTATTTGAATGGCTTGCGAAACATGCCTTGGCTTGAGCTCATGCTCATGATTTCGTTGCTTGAAAATAAACTCTGAGTTGAGATAACTTCTTACAATGTCAAGGTAACTTCTTAATTTAGTTTGATTTCATTATGGAAAATTGCATGTTTTGTACCATAATTGGGATCATTATAGCTTCTTATTCTTATTCTTCAAGGTAATATGGTTCTCATAAGAAGACAAAGAAAAAAAAAGGATAAAATATGGAAAAAGTTGTTGCAAACTCAATTGATTTATCCTCTGCTAACAAGGAAAAATGAATTGTTCAATCTCTAGAGAGCTTGATGCATGAGCTTTCTTCATACTCAAATCGCGAGGTGAGTTGCGTTTTGAAGGAACTTGCATGCATAGTCTGCAAAAATTAATTTTGATTTTATTTTCCATGAAGGGAAGTCTTATAGTATAACATTTTCATCATTTTTTTCTTTGTAGGTTCATAGTTGTTCTACATGGATCATTTGACTACAGGGAAAAAGGAATTGTTCAATACCATGTTAAATATTAGCTTTTCTTATGTTTATAAAGAGTTGACCGATGTGATCTTCTAATTTAGATCTCCCTTTTTATTGTATCAAAGACAAACATCCTTTAATGCCATGTGTAAGTATGTATATTAAGTCCAAATGTATAGACTCCCAAACCTCCCCACCCAACTTAACATCTCTAAACCCACCCATCCCTTTCCCCACCATTCAGCTGACTCTGCCTATTCACCCACTTCCGATCATGAACCATCTCTCATCTCCCTCTCTCCCCTTCTTGCCAACCTCTTCCCTGACCTCACCACCTCTTCTTCCAATATCACCTGCACCATCACCAAACTCAGTCCTCCCAACTCCCCCTCTTCTACTCCCACGCCCTCTGATTCAACCAGCTCCCATGACTCCCTTCACTCGTCCACCGTATCGTCGATTACCCTACCTCCCTCGGCCCAGGCCACAACCTTCCAATTTTCAACCTTTCGCAAGGATCCATATCACCTTCCATGCCTTTCACACCCATCACTCAACCCTTTCACGCCCATTGCCACAATCTCGAGATCAGCTAATCGAAAGAGGATTAAACAGCTTCATATTTCAATCTCCGCACTACTCTCCCCACCTGTTCCTAGTTCCAGTGGACCTCTCGAAGTTCGAAACGAACATCGCAGAAGAGCAGTTTGTGTACCTAGGAGGCAGGGACTCGATTTACCCCTTGAAGTTCTTTGCGGATCCAAGCGCTGTGCCTATGGTGAGGGAAGGGACTGTTGAAACCAATCAAAACGCTTCTGTGAGCCTTTCCACATCAGAGATACCATCAGTGACCTCCTAAGGTCTCTCTTTACGCAAGATGGTTAGAATCCTCAGCTGGAACTACCGGGGGGCTGGCCGCCCTGAATTTCTGACTGAATTACGCCAACTCCTACAAATGCATCATCCTCATATCCTTATTATTTTGGAGACCAAGATCAATGATGTGCGTACTGACCATATTACTTCTCAAATTCCCATGAAAGGAAGACTTGTTGCTGCAGGTATGGGCCGAGCCGGCGGTCTCTGGCTTCTATGGAATGAAGATGCTGTCAAAATACATTCTGCTTCCTTATTTGCCAGGATGATCACTGCTGAGGTGTCTACCATTGATCCAACTAATGAGGATTTCCTTCTGACAGCAATGTATAACTTCCCTTCAATTGCACAGCAGAACTAGGTATGGGAAATTTTAAATACCATGTCTCCTTTAATTTCTAAAAACCGGTTGATTATGGGTGATTTTAACTGCATTAGATACTCACATGAAAAATTTAGTTTAAATCCCATGAATCAGGCCCAGGTTAAAGCGTTTAATGATTGTATTGATAATTGTAATCTCTTTGACGTGTTCACTTCTGGCCCAAAATTCACCTTCTCCAATAGACATACTGATGCAACATTTTGTCGATCTCGTTTAGATAGGGCACTTGTGAACTCTTCTTGGATCCAATCTTTCCCATATACTTCTGTGAAAGTTCTGGTAACTGGTGGTTCTGATCATTTGCCTTTGCTGCTTGATACTAACTCTTATTCTACTCATATCCTTAAACCTGCCCCTTTTCGTTTTGAGAATGCTTGGACACACGATAATGATTACATCAATGTTGTTAACCAGGCTAAATTATCCTTTTCCTTACCTATTTCTCAAAGTCTTCTTGCCCCTCATAAATCATTCTTTCGTTTCCTTCAAACTCTTGCTAAACTCTCTGTTAGATGGAAAAGATATGTTTTTGGTAATAAGCATAAAAAACTCAATGAGATTAAAGCTGAATTACATGATGTTCATAAAGCTCTTGAAAACTCTTCAAATCCAGACCTTCTTAAAAAAGAAATTTCTCTTTCCCATTTACTTGTTAATACACTTAAACAAGAAGAGATATATTGGGCCCAAAGAGCACATTCTAAGTGGATTAAATGTGGCAATCTTAATACAAAGTTCTTTCATAATTTTGTAAAAGCTAGAAGAACTAGGACTAGAATACCCCAACTTCATACTCCTTCCTCTTGATGGATTTCCGACCCGGATGCAATTAGACATGAATTTCTTATTCATTTCTCACTTCTTTATTCCTCACAACATACTGAACCCTTGGACCCTGAGCTTGATCCTCTGATTCCAACTCTTAATAACTCTCATCTAGCTATTCTTGATGCCCCTGTTTTAGAATCTGAAATTAAAGCTGCTACTTTCTGCATTGGATCCTTCAAAGCAGCTGGTCCGGATGGTTTCAACTCTGGATTTTTCAAATATTTTTGGAGTAATATAAAAGATGATCTTATCCCTGCCATTCTTTCTTTCTTCTCATCTGGACTTCTTCTCCCTCAATTCAATGAAACAACCATTGTTTTGATTCCTAAGGTGCCTCAACCCACAAAGGTCACTCACTTTAGACCTATAAGCTTGTGTAACATAGTCTATAAAATAATTTCTAACATGATTACAAATAGATTGAGGCAAATTATCCCTGGCCTAATTAGCCCCTTTCAAAATGCCTTTGTTCATGGTAGACAGATCTCTGTTAACACAATTATCACTCATGAACTGCTTCACTCCATGAACAAAAAGAGAACCGGAAATACGAATGAAATGGCTCTTAAGCTTGACTTTGAGAAAGCCTATGATAGAATTGAGTGGTCTTTTTTAGCGCAAACTCTTAAAAGACATGGCTTTTCATCTAAGTGGATAAACTTTATTCTTACTTGTGTGTGCTCTGTCCAGTTTAAACTCCTTATCAATGGGGAGCTTTCTCAACCCATACTCCCTTCTAGAAGACTTAGACAGGGAGATCCTATGTCTCCCTTTCTCTTTATCCTCTGTAATGAAGTGTTAGTTCGTATGCTAAACTTTCAGGCTCTTCATAAATCTTTCATCCCTATCAAAGCTTCTAAAAATGCCCCCCCCCCCATTCCTTGCCTTTGTTTTGCTGATGACTGTTTCATTTTCTCTAGAGCAAGTTCTTTCTCTATTAAAAATGTTGCAGCTGTACTTCAAGTGTATTGTCTTGCCTCGGGAGAACTAGTAAACCTTGATAAATCTTCTATTGTGTTCTCTCCAAATACACCCTCTCATGTTAAACAAAACTGCTCTAACATCTTAGGCATTTCCAATAGAGCTCAAAAAGATAAATATCTAGGATTACCTTTAACTATTGATAGGGTGACTAAGAAAACTTTCTTTTTCCTCATCGAAAGGGCTAAAAGCAAGCTTGAACAATGGTACAACAACTTTCTTTCTATGGCGGGCAAGCTTACCTTGTTAAATTCTGTTTTACAAACTTTACCCCTGTATGTTATGTCCTCCTTTAAAATTCCATCTAGTACCATTTCACAATTACATTCTATTGCGGGTAAATTCCTTTGGCAAAAGCCTTTATCTTCTAAGAATACCCATCTTGTTAAATGGAAAACCTTAACCCTCCCAAAAGACTTGGGTGGGCTGGGCATAAAGGATCTTCTTCTTATTAATAAGGCTTTCCTCCTGAAGCTAGCCTGGCAGATTCACACTCAACCTGAAGCATTATGGGTCCAAGTCCTTAAAGCTAAGTACTTTCCTTCTTCTTCATTTATTGATAATTCTAATATTCCCCCAAATGCATCCTAGTTTTGGAAAGGAATTGCCTCTATTAAAACTGACTGTAAAGAGGGTCTTTCTTGGTTAATTCACTCAAATAGTGAACTGAGTTTTTGGCATGATCCATGGTTTTTTGGAACTACGCTTGCTTCCCAACTTGACTTAATCCCTCCCCAGTTGAATAATATGCATGTTAAAGATGTCATTGTAAACAATACCTGGGAATTGTCCTCTGTTCAAAACTTCCTGTCCACCTACCTATGTGCTAAAATTCTCTCCATTCCCATATCTTCTTCAAGAAGTAAGGATAGATCTTACTGGGGACCAAGTGATTCACATTCCTTAACTATTAGCTACACTTATAGATGGCTTTACTTCAGGTATAACTCACCCAAACTCCCAGCTTTACCATGGATGTCAATTTGGAAATCAAAGTGCCTCCCTAGAGTTAAAATTTTTCTCTGGCTCCTAGCTCATGGAAAACTACCTACTGCTTCTCTTTTGAACAGTAGACATATAATTCCATCTAACTTATGTCATAGTTGTGGACAAATTGAGGACATTCCACATTTATTCAAGCTATGCGCTACTTACAATGCTTTGTTTCAGGGCAAATTCAGCTTTTGGGACCCTGCAACCTGCAATATTTCTTTATTTTTTCACAGATGGAAGAACACTCCTTTGTCCATGGATTCTTCTTCTTTATTTCCTTACTTAACTTTCTTTGCTTTTATATTTGGTGTACTTGGAAAAGTAGAAATGCTTCCCTCTTCTCACATGAACCTATTGATCTCAACTCTATAATTTTTAAGGCCAAATCATTATCAAGATCCTTCTGCTCTGATCAACCTATTAGAACTGTTCATGTTAATTACATCCAGGTTTTTTTGGCAAGCTCCACCTCTGCAATGGATTAAAATTAACACGGATGGGGCGTCATCTGGAAATCCGGGTTGGGCTGGGGCTGGTGGGGTTTGTAGAGACCACAACAGGGAGTTCATTGCAGCTTTTTCATGTTTTGTTGGATTTTCTTCTAATAATTATGCTGAATTGTTTGTAGTCAAAGAAGGGCTCTTACTAGCCAAACAATGGGGATTTAATAATATCATTATTGAAACTGATTCTTCTTTTGTTTATCTTGCTCTTTTCAGGAGGACAGTGACTCACCCCCTGCTGCAGCAGCTGCTTGATGAGTGTCTGATACTCATACCCTCTTTTGACTATGTATATACTACTCACTGCTATAGGGAGGCAAATCGAGTGGCTGACCAACTTGCGAGAGCTGCGGTGGACCATAGGATTAGACAGAAGATCTACACCTCGCTACCAGACTACCTTTTGGATGTATACTTAGATGATGTACAATCTAATCTTTTGATAGGATATCAGCTGCTTCTCCTAACCCTCTCCTACAGAGGATTTTTTGATGTAATGTAACATAAGTAACCCTTTTTGTAACCTCCCTGTTCAGTAATATAAGTAATCTTTTATGAGCAAAAAAAAAAAAGTCCAAATGTATATTATATTATTTACGTTCTCTCTTTGTTTGATATATTGTCCTAAAAATTAAATTATCAACATTAACACTATTCCTTTTGAAAAATCTGTTACCTATGCAAACAACTTTAACTTCTTACCAAGAAATGTAAGAATATATATGTCTCTGATGAAGCATGGGCACGGTACCAACCTCTTAAGTAATGAAGTTTTCCTTGAAAATGCAAATATTATTATACTTAGGCTTTAGCTAACGGATATTGCACCCGTTTGACACAATTCCATATAGCAGTATAATAAATATGAAAGTCACTTTTCTGACGTTTTGAAAAAAATAAATGTTGGAATCAATTAGTTCTAAGTTACCAAACTACCCTTCATCTTTTATCTCCAAAAACAGCATATCAAAAGTACCGTTTTCCCCTCTTCACCTTTTCACTAAACTCTACAGAGTACAGACTATACCAAACCATTGTTTTAGTTTCCACTTTTCTTTCTTTTTTGGTATTACAGTTTCCATTTTTCACAATTCTCAAATTTTCTAATACTTTTTTAAAGTAAAAATTATGGAGACGTAAAATTTGCTCTTCTATTATCAAGGTAATTCTTACATCCAATATTTAATTTTATTTTCTTATTCAACTTATTTTTCATAATTTGTTATATTATTTTTGAAAATGTTAGAAATGATGGGTAATTCTTCTTGGGTTTTACTTACTTGAGCAATTTATTCAATATGTAGCTTTTTTATGTAAAAATTGTTGTCTTTTTTCATTAATCTTTTTTTTAGTGCAAATGCCTATATGGATAGTTTAAAATTAATATATATGGGTTTAGGCTATTTTAATCAATTTCTTTATTGTTTTTTTCAACAGAAATGCTAGATTGTTTGTTGGATTAATGTGATTTTGTTTGTGAATTCCTTATTGGATTTTTTTTGGCATCAAATTCCTTATTGGATTATTTGTTGAAATTAAAATTGATATCAATTTTTAATTTAAATTGGTAACACTATAACAAATTGTTTTAGAATATTCACTAAGGGTAGTCTTGTCCATAATTATTTATCATAGATACTTTTTATTGAATGACCCACTTTTATAATTACATGTGGGACCCATAAATAGTCAGATTCTACTTTTTTCACAATCTAATACAAAAAATAGTAGAAACTAAATATTTTATAAGAAAACTTTACTTTTTATCATTTCAATACAAAATTTAGTACTATTTTAATCTGAAATGGCTATCTATCCAGTGCATGATTGCACCGGATAAACAGACCCTTATACTTATTGCTGTGAAATGTACGTTTTACTACTAAAGTGATCAATATATATGTCAACTTTGATGAGATCAAATGAATTAAACAAGTAAGTTTATCATAAATAAAAGATGAAACACTTAATAACGTCCTAAACTAATCCTTCTTAATCAAGTTCCCTCATGCTTTGTTCAACATCACTAGACCATTAAAATTACAAACTCATTGCTCATTTACTTCTAACTATGACCATATATAATTAAAAAAAAGTTAGAAAACGCTTAGCTCATTCCCTTCACAACCCCGCTTCGCAGCGGGTCATATAACTAGTTATAGTTAAAAGGAGCTGAATAGTATGTAAAACAGGGAAAAACTTAGTTTTACATAATGTTCTATGGATCAAACATCCAGAGCTTTTTTGTTTACGTCCAATCCATACATAGACTCATTATAAATGAAAGAAATCAAACTATTCTTCAGCAACCTTCAAGACCACCATTCTGATCTTTCATTTGCACTTATAGCATTGAAATAATAATTTTTTTCATCAGTTGTTCACTGCATGTAGAAAGTTTAGAAGGAATTACCCCTTCAATCCTGATTTTGATTTGGCTCAGTTCGACTGAAGTTAAGAAGATGAAGAATATGTTCAATTCACCTTAAATGATACCAAAAAATTAAATATATTATTCATTTTCCCTCTTCTAACCTGATTCACAGAAAATGCATCATTTAATTTTCAATAGGAATATAGGCTTATAAATAGCTAAATCAATGAAATACTATACATGAAAGGTAAATGAATCCAAGCTCTGTTTACCTTCAACAAAGCATTTTATGCTTCTGCAATCCTGCAACTCTTACCACAACTCTGTATCCCTGCAATTAACGTGAGTCCAGCATTAAACAACACTTATTGTTAGCATTTTCAAAACAACAAAAATTAAGATTACGTGAAAGATTTGTTAGAGATAATTAATATATTAGAAATTGACTTTCTTCAACAATCTGCTGCTTTCAAGGGTGAAATCACAACCAAATGAATGCAAGTTAGAAGTATTCATAGTGAAGTTTTATAATTAAGATGAAACTACTCCTAATCATCTGATTTGCCAAAGCAATAAATATATATATATATATTAAGGTGTTGGCAAAACAATGGCATAAACTAACCTTGAACTTAAGGCAAAATTCCTTTTGCTAATCTCACATTTGCTTTCTTTTTCAAGTGAACTACAAACAAATAAAAGTAAAATTAATCAATTTGAAAGGGGAAAAAAAACACAACACAGGAAAGTAATTAATTGGACATCAGAGGTCAAATTTGCTTACTTGGCTGATGCTAGATTCTTCAAGGATAAAATAAGGCAGATTAGCAAAATGAATGTGTTCACCCTAAAAACTAAACAATGAAGTAAAATTAAACAGCAAGTTATACAACCTAAAAGCACAGAAAGGTTTAAAACTGAGGTGTACATATAGATTTAGGCTAATTGCTCAATTAAGGGCAAAACGTTTCTGGCTCGGCCTAATTTGGGGCACAACGTTTCAATTTGGTATATTTAGGATTTAACGTTTGAAAATTCCTTCAATTAAGGGCAAACGTCAATTTAAACCGGGTGTGACATACATGCGCTGGTGGGAGGAGCGTGAGATCTGTAGATGTGACGCAATTTTTTTTCTGTCATATTTATTAAAATTTAATGGTCTTTTATGGAAAAAGAAAAATAAATATTATTTATTAGATAAAACAAAAGATTCTAAAGGTATACAATAAAAAAGATTTGCCTTTTTTTTTTTTCATATTTCTTTTTCTTTGAAGTAGGATTCCTAATCAATTGAAGATCTAGCTATCTTTTCTCTTCTTCTTTTCTTCAACTTCTGTTGAAAGAGTTTTCTTGGTTCAAAATCGTCTTGAAACTCTTTGAATTACCTAGATCTAATCCTAACTCAACCTAAACCATCGTCTTTGCTTGCTAGAAAACCACACAAAAATAGGCTTGTTCATGGTGGTGTTTAAAACTTATAGGGATTCAATTCAACTTTTTTTTACAGTAAAAAAACATGTGAGGGGGTTGTCTCACAGTGGCAGAGTCTTAGAAATGGAGAGAAAGCAGGGATTTTTTCGCTGTTGAGGGGGTTGTTTCCGAGTCGGTCTTGGGCCAAAAGTCTGGTGAGGAGTGTGTCGCCAGTGTCGAGCTTGCTCCGCGTAGGAGGGGTAGCAACCACCACGTGTTGCAGCCGGAGTTGTTGATTTTTAGGTCTGGGAGCTTGAGGCCAGCGGAGGCGGTTGTCTCCGTTGAGAGAAGGGCCTGATCCAGATGGAATGGACGGTGAATATTCGAGGATGGAACGGAAGTAGGCCCATGATGAAAGGTCAGTTGGGAATCGCTCCCTCCGTTTCGACTTCGACGTGTAAACGGTTCGATTTGAGGTTGTTGCTTGAATTTGAAAACATTTTGATTGTAAGAATTTGGGGATTTGGTGGTGATTTTGGAGTCTTTTTAAGGCTTTTAATTTGTGAACAAACAATGTTCTATTCTGTGATTTTTGCGTTTGTGATGGGTTTTGCAAAATTTAGGGTTTGTTCTTGTGTTAATTTGGGATTTAAGGTTTCTGAGTTTAGATGAAGGAGATGAGCAATAAAGGGTAAAACGATTTCGTGTTTTACAAATAAGGGCAATTGTTTTCGGGTTGCTTTTTTTTAAAAAAGGGCAAAACGTTTTCGCTGTTAATGGTGTTTGTTGCAAATTTTATATTGGAATTTGTTTGTTGGAATCTTTTATGTTTTATCCTCAATACATGCATTAGTAATGATTTATGTATAGTTGTTGATAGGGTGGTTTTTTTTTAATTGCAGAATGGCATTATTTGATATTACATTTTCCTTTTTCACCTTGGATGGAGATGGAGATGGAGATAACCTTTAATCGCCCAAATCCTCCATTTTTAGCAGAAAGTCCAAGCTTCAAAGGATTTTTTTTTCACCCATTGTTTTCTGTTTTTCTTTATTTTAGGTTTTTAATTTAACAAATTTAATTCAATTTTTTAATAAATAAATATATTATTTAAAGACTTAACAGTGCCACATCAGCATCCGTTAGGACTAACGGTGCGTTTTCCCCACTCCCGAAAAGGTCTCGCCCTTATTTAACGCCTTGCCCCAAATAGACTCGATTTTGAAACGTTCTGCCCCCAATAGACCAAATTGAAACGTTGTGCCCCAAATTAGGCCGAGCTAGAAACATTTTGCCCTTAATTGAGCAATTAGCCATAGATTTATAACCTCAAACAGCAACTGGAATATCATGTTTGCTTCATACTTTTTAAGCTAAAAAGCATGCTGAGTTGAACCGATGCAGGTCAAAATCAAAACATGAAGCATTAAACAGACAAATCACCTTTCCCATCCTTTCGGAGTATAAATAGGAATTACTAAAATAATTATATATTACCATGCAAGAGATTCATATGAAGTGTCAAGAAATTGTTACTCATTTCCTATCCTGTTGTTGAAGAAGAAGTACAAATTTCTAGTCAACAGTGCCTTGTCTATACATAGATATATTCAGCCAGAAATCAAAACAAAAAATTACATCAAGCTAAGAGAATTCATTGGTTTGATAGAATCTTGCAATTCTTAACATATGCAATATGTAAAATACAAATTCTTGATATTTTAGAGCAATGCATAGCTTTGTAAAAGTAAATTCATAGTAAATAGAAGATTCTTTAGTAATTAATATTATAAAATTTGCAAGAAACATATCACATTCATTTTGGTCAAGTCATTGTAGGTTTATAGGATGATCCATGACAAAGTTAACCAACAATATTATCCACTCAAAATAAGGATTTATGCAAATGTAATTCGAACTTGAAAAAAAATGATTGATTTAACCTCCACAGTATGTCACCCTACATGATAAGTTCATAACATATATTACACCCATAGTTATATATGTACCACAACTCCATGTCACGCATATATTTTTAATAGAAACAAATGAAAGAAACATATCAAACGACAACAAATTGAATATTACCTAAATAAATTCGACATTGAACATCTTTGCGAATTTTTGGAAGTTGTACATGGATAAATCTGGAAATGAAAACACACAAACCCATTTGAACTTTTCTATTAAGTGATTTAACAAATATAAGGTGCAATATAAAATTTAGAACAATACATGAAGCTATAGCAACAAGCATGGCAATAGATATATATATTTCTATCATCAATATAAGAGAGATTCCAGACATGGTCAATCTAAGTGCTATCTTTTCTTAATCTAGATGGATTACTGAAGAGAAATATACAATACTCCCTAGTCCCACCAAAAGTACAATAGAATTCTTCAAATCCAAAATTAACGCAAGATCAAATATCTTTAACCAATATGTATATATGTATATAATATAATATAATAGTAGCGCCACATTAGTAATAAAATGCACATAGAGCAATTACTCAAGAAAGCAAGCCAAAGCCCATAAAGTTATTACAATTTTTTATATTAACTTATAATATAGCAGAAAAAGAAAACATACATTAGCATATATTGTTGGCTATATATATTACTAAGCATTCTGCACTCAAATTAGTTCTTTCTTTACAAATCCAATATTGGGTATTTTATTTCCAAATAACAATGCTTCTTCTAAGAGTATTAGCATTGGACACTTCACCAAGAAAATTTTGTCACTATTTTGCAAATCCACATAAACCTTGTTCAGGGGATAAATAATTTTTAAAATTCTTGAAGGAAGAAAGGATGAAAATAAAATTTAAAGAAAAAAGACACATAAGCCATCCCAAATTTGGAGCACGACACATGCAACAAATCAAAGTTCAGGTTCCAATTTATAACACTTTTACAACTCTTCACTCAAATTTTGCTTCAAAATGTAATTGTAAAGACACAATCTTTATGCAACTAAACATTTCCTAATTGAAATAGTTAAATCTTCAGATGTAAGCCAAAATCATACATGGATCCACTCGAGCTCATAGTTAAAACTTCAGATCTAGTTTGAGCTTCAAACAGATCGAAAGAAGAAGGAGAAAACCCAAGAAGAACAACTAGATCCTAAAATCCTTCAGCTTATATGATGAAAAAATCAGGAGAAATAAAAAAGAAAAATTGATGAATCTTACAAGGTTAAGATGCGGTAAGGAAGAAAAAGAAAGAAGAAATTTCAAAAAGAAAATAAAGTGGAGGAAAATATATACAAAATGATGTATTTCGGGTTAATTTATGCTTAAATCCATGTAGGCTGATGGCAAGAGGATTTAATGGCGCATGGTTTTCACTTGCTGAGGGACATAAGAAATGTTACATAATTGAACCAAATTTGAAAGGTTTTGGTACTGATTTGAGCAAGTTGAAAGATTTGGTACCAAATTGAGCATCTCGCCAAAGGAAAACATTGTATTCCTTGTTTATGAATATATAGAAAATCAGACTGTGAGCAGAAAACTGAAAGGTAAAACCTTGATACATAAAGTATGTTTTGGAGTTAAAGGAAAAAGATGTCCAATTTTCTTGCATGGCTCCAAGCTAACATTAGAAGTTTCTTAAGCAGATCTTAACTGGGAGCAAACCAAAAATAATTGCCCTTGGGTCAGCAAGAGCTTTAGCGTGTTTGCACAAACAAAGTCCACCACTCATCTGCAGAGACTTTAAAGGATCTAATATCCTCCTAGACAAGGTTAGTGTTAAGGAAAATAAAAACCATCATAATACCCTATATATAATACTCTCAACTAGATTTACTTATATTACATTATAAACATCTCCAATAGGATTATAACCCCAAGCTTGGTGACTTTGGCTTGGTCAAAAAGGAAGGAGAGTGCTATAAAAGATGATCATTTTTGACAAGCAACAGCCCCTCCACCACATTTTTTTTTCATTGTTTCCCCACTTTGTAAATTGGACTTCTGTGTCCCGGCTCTCCAACCATTCGCGTATCAAACAATTACCGTGTGGATCTCGAGTCTTATCCTAATAATTTTTTACGTTTTATTGACTCTCTAATCTTAATTATTTTGTTTGTATTTTTTTTGTTTTTTCTCGAATATAATTGTTCAAACTATTAATAGCTAAAAAAACATATTTGCCCATTTCTTTATTTTTTGCCTTTCTCTTCTCTCTTTGTCTATTTCCCTTTCCTCCAAGAAAAAAGAGGATAGCTTTTCGAATCCTTTTTGCCTCAAAAGATATATGGATCTTTGAGTCTATAACTATAACTATATATGATAAGTTTCCCAAAGCATAAGAGCATGACAAGTGTATTCATTCATGCATGACACTTGTCATACTTTTTTTTATTCCATTTTATCTTAAGAAAAAAAATGAGGTGATGATGTGTTAAGTGGGGATAGCCCCACTCTCAAAGATGTGTCAAGTGGGGGCTCTAATAAGACCTTAATTTATGCTTATTTTCTATGCGATTTTGCCTTGTTTTGGTAATCGTAAGTATCTATTTCACCTCATATTTCTCATATTTGTGCTTTCAAGTCTATTTAGACCTATTATTTTCAAAGATGAGGATTTGGAGTGATTTTGATTCATTTTTAAGAAACTACTGAGTTAGCCCGTTTTAACCCAGTAGGCCCATTTGGCACATATCGGCCCATGAAGCCCAAATCGCCCAGTCTGATTTTTGAAGCCTAAATTTTATGATATATGGCTCAATTTGATGTTCTCAACTTCTCATGACCAACTGCAAGATTGAATCCCAATTAGTAGTTATTATGCAGTAATGCATATAATTCTGATGATGTCATAATTCCAAGTCAACCTTTGACTATGAGTTCACATGCGCAACTTCAATCTTTTGATCCGGAGCTTGGAAAAATGAGATTTCAGTTGCATTGGAAAATTAACTTCAAGATCTACAACTATACTTTGTATTTCTAAGTTCAGATCTGCTGTTAAGAATGTCAATTTTTCCCTTGAAAATTTCTGGACAGATTTGATGTTTGCCCTAGCCAATTGGAGAAATTGCTTGAACCGACTTGGAGATTGCAAAGGACGAATTGACAAGCTGATTTGATGACATGATTTCCTATTGGCAACGTTGGATCAGACTTAAAGCTACAACCAATGAAACGCAAGCCTTGGAGACCAAGTTGTGCAATTCCTAGTTAGATTAGGATTAGTTGTCTATCATGCCCATTTAGTCGGCCTATTTAATGGTTGTTATTGAATGTTGTAAGGATATGATGTATCCTAGTTCCCCATGAAATAGAAACCCTTAGCTTTAGAAAATCATAATTGATAATAAGTCACATAACTCTAAAGTTGATCAAGGCCGAAACCTAGATCGAGAGTTCTCTCTAGTTGTTGACATCCTTGGGGTGTTTTCTCCGCTTGTCGACATTTTGGTTCTTCTTTGCCTATGAGTATGTCGATTTCAACATTCTCAATTATGAGTGAGTAGTCCTTCTTAATACTTTTCCCCTTGAAACCTTAAGTTATGAATTGATTATCTTACACCAATGGTGAGATCTTGTATTTATCTTCATATAATCAATCAAATTGATGAATTGATATATATCTCTTTATTTTATGCATGCTTGATATGTCTTATCTATGTTGTGTATGATTGATTAGGTTAATTCAATGATTCAATTGATTAGATAAGTTTTCTTGCTAACCCTAGATTTATTGTTAGTTTAATTAATTGATTTTGATTGGAATTCAGAGTCTAATTAGATTAATTAATTGATCTTTGCTAGATTAGTCTTGGTGAATAGCCAGTGATGAATCTAATTGTTTGTAGCATGATTTGATATATCTGGTGAATAATTAGTAATTGGATTATTAATTTGGGTTTAGTATTTATCTTATGTTTTGATGAATAGCTAGTAATCATAATTTATTTTTGGACAACAGCTACAACTAGTAATCATAATTATGCTTAGTATATCCTATAGTTCTTAATACTTTATTGGAATAACTAGTAACTAATTTGCTATTTGGTAAAAGAGCTATTTTTCTAGGAATAAAAAGTACTGAGTTAGTTTATAATTTATATAGATTAGGAAGAAGATGAATAAGTAGTAGTCTAATTCCTCGCCAAGGACTTATCTATAGGGCTCACTACTAGAAAACAGGGCTACAGCAACGGACAAAATTCGTCGCAGAAACGTACTTAATGTTTGTTGTTAATTGATGTGTTTTGATCCGTGATCCAATGTTTATCAATAATTTATGCTTAAATGGGGATAATTGAGGAAGTATGGCCTTCATCTTATTGTTTTCTTTCTTAATTGTTTTTCTTTTTCTTTTTTTTTTTGGTTTCCCACCAGGTATCCAGAGCTTTACTCTGACTAATCCGGATTCGACCTGAGTCGCGCACCTGAGCTTGATGGGTGAGTCTACCAATGGGGGTGGAAGCGTACGCAAGGTCTCGAACCTGAGTCCTGCTCAAACTGAAACAAGCCGTTTACCACTTGATCTAACCCCACATTGGTTCTTAATTGATTTTCTAGTTAATAGCAACTGATTACTTGTTCTTTTGATATATGGTATTATTAACCCGTTTGTTCTTCTTAATTGTTCTTATTAGTTAATTAATGTAGTTTCTTCTCTGTGGGATCGACCTGACTTGGCCTACCAATTAGTAAGAATTAATTATGTTTTTATTTTGTGATTCGCTGACGACATGATCAGGCTCCCCCACTTATCAAGAAAAAATCCTTTGGAATTCCTATTATAATAAGGTATAGATTCCCAAAAAAAAAAAAACCAAAAAAATAATAACAAAAAAAGTTTAGTCGTCTATAATAGTTTGTATACTTAAAACCTATGCTTAAAAAACTACAAGTCCTCTCCTGAATGCATTCATTGCTAATAGACATATAATATATAATTTAATTATGGCTCATAAATTGATGCTTTCCTTTAATACCCTTAATAAAAAGAAATCACAAGTGCAGCTTACTTTGCTTTAAAATTACACTATAAAAAGGCTTATGATAAATTAGACTCGTCATTCACCCAATTATGTTTACAACAGTATGGTTTTTGATGCGCCTTGGCTTATCATGGCATAGAAGAGCACAATGGGATCAATGGAGATCATGGCACGTATAAACTTGGAGATGGTTCGGATATTCTAGAAGCTTCTATGGTTGATCCCGGTTTCAAAGCAAGCATGGAGGAGCATGGAAGGGATGCCATCGTACAAGACTCATCATGGCATGGTGGAATCGCATGTGGCCGGCCAAGGCTTGGGCCAATCGCACAAGGCCGGGCACAATCCGGGCAAGACCGGCCATTTGATCCTTTAGCCATTCCATCCGGGCCAATGACTAGGGCACGTGCTAAAAGATTCAAGGATGCTTTATTGGGCTTGGTAAGAACTCATCTTGAAGGTTTGAAGTCCATTGAAGATCAATTGGAGAGCATTGAAGACATCAAGCCATGGAATATTCCCAACTATTCCAAGACATGCACCTTTTTTGAAATCGTTGAGCATTAGGGCTTTCATTGTGTAATTTGGCCAATTGGGCCTTTATTCTATCTTTGTTTAGTTAATTATTTAGTTTGGACCTTGATTAGGGTTGGGTCTTGTTTAATTAAAGTCCAATCCTCATCTATTTTCCTATTGGTTGTATTTTAGGATAGTTTCTAGATTCATCTATGTATGCCGCCCCTTATAGGATTAGGAGTTGGGTATGTTATGCGCCAACCCTTCCCCTATATAAGAGCTCTTTTATCTCTTGAAAACATAAGTTGAGTTGATTAATAAAGTTGAGGATTATTTTCCCAAATTGATTATCTTGGCTTCATTGTTCTAGTTTGAGCAAACTTAGGGTTCTTCAATCTTGTAGAGTCCTAGCAAACAATTTGGTTGTGATTGCTTAATTGTTTGTGAATCTTGTGATCTTAGGTGTTCAATTGCAGGTCTAATTGAGGGTCTAAGGCCGATGAACAAAGGAGGATTTATCTAGTGAAGATTGTCGACATACAAGTCTAGAAGATTTGGTGATTCAAGTTGATCTTTGGCGGGTCTCAAAGGTGGATTTGAACCGATTTGGAACTAGATTCGTATCAATTGGTATCAGAGCATAGGTTTATCATCTTCAATCGGTAAATCTATCTTTCTATTCATCATTCATCAAGTTTTCATCCATCAAAATTCACCCACACTCATATCGCACCACCTTCTTGAAAATTCAAAAAAATCAGCAACTTTGAAAATTCTTAACCTATTCATCTTACATCTTTTTGCTTTGAAATTTCAGATTTGAGTTCCTTATAACTAGTACTTATATTGAAAAAAAATAAAAAAAATAAAAAAAAACTTCGACCAGAAACTTGTGATTTTTGTTCTGGATTCGTTTGAAGTCGGAAAGCTTTGAAGTTTGAGACTTAGACTTCTTTTAGTGTGATCTTTCTGGGAAAAATACTGGAAAAAATAAAAAAAAATCTGTGGTGTTATCGATTTTCGACATTAACTAGGGTTTTAGTTTGGGAATTTTGGGAATTAGGGTTTTCATTGTGCAATTGATTCAATTTGTTGCAATTAGCCCTAATTGATTGTGTAATTGAGTATCTTGGGTTGCTTTTGCTGTGAATTGAAGTTTAATTTGGAGAATTTCAGGTTACAAACCCTATTGGAGACAAGTGGTACAAAATAGGGGATAAGTGGTACTAGGATTTTGCTAATTTTTGAATTGTTTGATCTGTGCTTGAATTGAGTTTTTGTGCAGCAAGTTTGGAGAAGGATTTCGACATCAAGAGCCTGCATAAGTGGTTTTGTTTTGGTTTAAGATCACTTTTCCTTTGATTCACAAAAATTTTGCTACTAATTGTTTGTTCCTCAAGTAGGTCACGAGAAGAAAGGAGTTCTCTAGGAGTTGCTCTTATTAGGCCTATTGAAAGCTAGTAAAAGGCATAATCTTGTGAGATCATCAAGAGAGTAGTGGACCGCCAATCCATAGGATTTGAGTGCAAATACGAGAGCACAAGTCAAAGGTAAAAAAAAAAAAACACACACACACACACACACTTGTGAGGATTTTTACTACTAAATTTTGTTCTTTGTGTAGGTACCATGGAAAATCAACAAGAAAAACAAAACCAAGAAGTAAACACGGCTGCCTTGTTACAGCAAATACTTAAACAACTTGGCACCATGTCTATTAGTTTGGTTGATAGGAGAACTTTGAGTTCTTATGTGAAAGGAGATGTTCAAAGGGAGAATTTGTTTCATACTAGGATGTATGCGAATGGAAAGCCTAGTAGTGTGATTATAGATGAAGAGAGTTGTAAAAACATAGTTAGTGATTATTTGGTAAAAGAGTTACAACTACCTACCTCTAATCATCCTAAACCCTATAGCTTAGGTTGTTTCAATGATAGAGAGGAAATTAGTGTTAACAAACTTTTAGTTTCTCTTTCTTTGGGCAGGTACAAGGGAGATGTTTTGTGTGATGTCTTACCCATGCAAGCATGCCATGTACTACTTGGTCGACCTTGGCAATTTGACAACAAAGTTCATCATGATGGTGAGACCAATAGGTATTCTTTCATGTGTGGTAAGAAACCTATCTCTTTAATTCCTTTATCACTTCAAGAAGCTTTAAAAGATGAAATTAAAGTGAGAGATGATTTTGCTAAATTGGATGCTGAATTTAGGATTAAAGAAAAGAGTAAATCTGAACCTAAAATTGATGATTGTTTTGATGATAAAACAACCTTAGTTGCAAAGAGTGTTTTAGATTGTTTTTGCGATGATACTAAATCTAATTTGAGTGTTGTTTGCAATGACACTAAATCTATTTTAAGTGTTGTTTGTGATGAAACTAAATCTGTTTTGGATGCTAATTGTGATGAAAACAAATTTGTTTTGGTTGATCATAACATTGCAAATAATTCTGTTTTGGTTGATCATAGCATCAAAAATAATTTTGTTTTGGTTGATCATAGCATTGAAAATAATTTTGTTTTGGGTGAAAAGAATGAGATTTCTAGGAAAGTTGTTAATGAGTGTATGTTAGCTATTAAAAGTGAGATTAAGAGTGCTTTGCATGATAATACTGTTTTGATCTCACCTTTGTTTCGAAATACACTTATGAGCACTAACCACTTGGATAAGGAACTTCTAAGCAAAATTGTGTTTCCTATGAGTAATATTGTAGGAATTGGAGTTATTTTGATGCAAGGAGGGAATTTTGTTGCTTATTTTTGTGAGAAAATTCCTAGAGGATTGCCATTCATTAGAGAAATTGAACTCACTCCATATGGTGTGCGATATATTCAATATGAGTTCATAGAGAGTTTTCCTTATGTTGTGCGATACAAACAAGGTAAGGAGAATATTGTAGCCGATGCTTTATCAAGGAGGTATGTCTTACTTTCGATTCTATGTTTCTTGGATTTGAGTATATTAAGGAATTATATGCTAGTGATGTTTCTTTTGGTGAAATCTTTAAAGCATGTGAAAATTCTGGATTTGGAATGTATTATAAGCATGATGGTTTTGTTTAAGGAATCTAGATTATGTGTGCCTTCTTGTTCTTTGCGCATCTTGCTCATGAGGGAATCGCATGAGGGGGGATTAATGGGTCACTTTGGAGTTGATAGAACATATGACATATTGCATGAACACTTCTTTTGGCCTAAGATGCGACATGATGTAGGGAAGTATGTTGCTAGTTGTATTGTTTGTTTGCAAGCTAAATCTACTTCTAAACCTCATGTATTGTATACTCCTTTGCCTATTCCTCATGAACCTTGGACTCATATTAGAATGCACTTTGTGTTAGGTTTACCTCGTTCTAGGAGAGGTAAAGATTCTATCTTTGTGGTTGTTGATAGATTTTCTAAGATGGCTCACTTCATTGCATGCACTAAAACGGATGATGCCATTAATGTAGCTAATTTATTCTTTAAGGAAATTGTTAGACTACATAGAATGCCTAGAACGATTGTAAGTGATAGAGATGCTAAGTTCTTAAGTCACTTTTGGAGAACTTTATGGGCTAAGTTAGGTACTAAGTTGTTATTTTCAACTACTTGTCATCCTCAAACCGATGGTCAAACGGAAGTAGTTAATAGGACTTTGTCTACCTTGCTTAGGGCATTAATTAAGAAGAACTTAAGAACTTGGGAGGATTGTCTACCTCATGTTGAATTTGCATACAATAGAAGAATACATAGCACTACTGGACATTCACCTTTTGAAATTGTGTATGGCTTTAATCCTTTAACCCCATTGGATTTGTTGAGTTTACCTTTGAGTGTGCAAGTCGACATGGATGGACAAAGGAAGGCCGATTATGTTAGGGAACTTCATGCTAGGGTTCGAGCTCAAATTGAGAAGAAAACACAATACTACATGAGGTTGCTAACAAGGGCCGCAAAGAGATCATCTTTGAACCCGGAGATTGGGTTTGGTTGCATCTAAGGAATGAAAGGTTCCCTGAAAAAGAGAAAGTCTAAGGTCTTACCTCGTGGTGATGGTCCATTCCAAGTCTTGGAGAGGATCAACAACAATGCCTACAAGCTAGATCTTCCAAGTGAATATGGCAATGTAAGTACTACTTTTAATGTTTCAGACTTATCCTTGTTTGATAGTGATGCAGATTTGAGGACAAATCCTTTTCAAGGGAGAGGGGATGATGCGTCAAGGGCTTATCATGGCATAGAAGAGCACAAAGGAGCCAATGGAGATCATGGCACGGATAAACTTGGAGATGGTTCGGATATTCTAGAAGTTTCTATGGTTGATCCCGGTTTCAAAGGAAGCATGGAGGAGCATGGAAGGGATGCCATCGCACAAGACTTATCATGGCATGGTGGAATCGCATGTGGCCGGCCAAGGCTTGGGCCAATCGCACAAGGCCGGTCACAATCCGGGCAAGACCGGCCATTTGATCCTTTAGCCATTCCATCCGGGCCAATGACTAGGGCACGGGCTAAAAGGTTCAAGGATGCTTTATTGGGCTTGGTAAGAACTCATCTTGAAGGTTTGAAGTCCATTGAAGATCAATTGGAGAGAATTGAAGACATCAAGCCATGGAATATTCCCAACGATTCCAAGACATGTACCTTGTTTGAAATCGTTGAACATTAGGGCTTTCATTCTGTAATTTGGCCAATTGGGCCTTTATTCTATCTTAGTTTAGTTAATTATTTAGTTTGGACCTTGATTAGGGTTGGGCCTTGTTTAGTTAAAGTCCAATCCTCATCTATTTTCCTATTGGTTGTATTTTAGGATAGTTTCTAGATTCATCTATGCATGCCGCCCCTTATAGGATTAGGAGTTGGGTATGTTATGCGCCAACCCTTCCCCTATATAAGGGTTCTTTTATCTCTTGAAAATATAAGTTGAGTTGATTAATAAAGTTGAGGATTATTTTCCCAAATTGATTATCTTAGCTTCATTATTCTAGTTTGAACAAACTTAGGGTTCTTCAATCTTGTAGAGTCCTAACAAACAATTAGGTTGTGATTGCTTAATTGTTTGTGAATCTTGTGATCTTAGGTGTTCAATTGCAGGTCTAATTGAGGGTCTAAGGCCGACGAACGAAGGAAGATTTATCTAGTGAAGATTGTCGACATACAAGTCTATAAGATTTGGTGATTCAAGTTGATCTTTGGCGGGTCTCAAAGGTGGATTTGAACCGATTTGGAACTAGATTCGTATCAGTTTTCCTTCTAATTGGATCCAATATATTACGGAATGCATTAAGACACCCTCCTTTAGAATACTTATTAATCATCAAACTCTCAGAATTAATCATTCCTACTAGAGGGTTAAGAGAAGGTGATGACCCCTTGTCACTTTATCTTTTCATTGTATGTTCTAACTTTTTCAATAATCCATCATCTCTTCCATTGAACGAAAAGATTTGTTCCTTTAAAAGCTTCTATATCTGGACCACCTATTCCTGCATTTTATTAGGCTGATGACTGTTTAATTTTTGGCAAAGCTTTTACTGAAAATTGTAATGATCTCAATTTGCTAGTTAATAGCTTTTATTGTGCCATAGGACAGTCTTTAAATCTTAATAAAATGTTCACTCATTTTCTACCCTAACACACTTGCAGATTTGCAGCATCATATCAGTAACTTGCTCCAAGTGCTTATTACTTCTAATCCTATTAGATGTTTAGAGCTCAACCTCCAGTTAAGTAGAATAACTCATGCTTTGCTTCGATCACTTTGTAAAATACTTTCAGTATCATCTTAAAAAATGATATAATAAACTCGCCTCATATTCAAGCAGACTAATCCATATAAGATCTGTTTTGTCTTCTATACCAATTTATACCATGTCTTGTTTTATGTTTAATACTTTGATGAGGAACTTTTTATGGAGTCCCCAACAACATAAAAATAAGATGCCTTTAGTAAAATGGTGTATTCGTACCACTCCTGAAGAGATTGGAGGTCTAGGTATTCATTCCATTGAAAAATTTAATAAAGCTTTAATCACTAAAAAACCATGGAAAGTGTATACAATAGAAGATTCTCTTACTTCAAAATTGTTGAAAGCTAAATATGCTCTCCATAGTTCTTTACTGAATACGCCTACCTCTCAAAGTTGCTCTTTCCTATGGAAGGTTTTACTAAATGTAGAGATTTAATCATAGAACATAAAGCTTGGACAATTGGTAATGGATACTCAGTCAGTTTCTGGAATGATAAATGGGTACATACTTCTTCACTTAATCAACAAACTACTACATCCATACCAGAGCATTTAGAAACAGTTTTAGTTACTGATGTTATTGATCCTGTAATTATACATTCATGGCGTTTAGATGCAGTGGCTGACTACTTACCTGATTTGGTATTAAATACTATTACTGTTGTTCCTATACCTTCTTACCCAACTGTTGATAAGTTTAGGTGGTCTCTCTCCAGCACAGGTCTTTTTACCTCCTTACGACTTTACCTTCACTTAATTTATTTATAAGAACTCACCTCTTCCTTACCTTACTCTACCTTGGCATCATCTGTGGAGAACGAAAGCCTTACCCAAAACTTGGTTTTGTGTCTACTTATGTGCTCATAAAAAATTACCAACTGTTGAACTACTTCACAACAAAAACATTATACTGATAGGCCTAATTTATTGCATATGTTTTTAGCTTATTTCATATATTTTTGGAGCCTTTTACTCTCATTTTTGTGTTGTTTTTGTCATCTTTATTTTTTTAGGGCATAATGGATGATTGATGCGCATAGATGGGCTAAAACCACCCAATTGGGGATGTAAATGAAGATAATTCAAGAAGTTTCAAGGCGTGGAATTGGAGAATTACAAGATTAGCTAAAAAATTCCCAATTTGACAATATTCGAAATTCTTACAGTTTTGCGATCCAAAAGTGAGAAAATTGCAAATGAGGTACCTTTGGAAAGCTAACTCCAATCTCTACAACTTTCATTATGATTGCAAGTGCTAATTCTGCCGTTAAGAGGGTAAAAAACCCTATCGACTTTGCTGTTGCAGTCAGGA
This sequence comes from Corchorus capsularis, assembly GCA_001974805.1. Lineage (NCBI taxonomy): Eukaryota > Viridiplantae > Streptophyta > Magnoliopsida > Malvales > Malvaceae > Corchorus > Corchorus capsularis. The sequence goes on from AWWV01008755.1 coordinate 51,767, forward strand.
ACTAGAGTTTGTCGGTTTGGATGCTTCTAAGTCGGTTTTGGAAGATTTTGACCGAATTATTTCAAAATAGGTGAGAATAATTAAGATCTCACGTGGAAGTAATTATAATTAGGAGATTTTGAATTTCATTCAAATACTATTAATTAGATTCAATATTAATGTAAAGATTAAGTTACCAAGTTAAAAAGATGGCTTAATGAACAAAAAGGTCCTTGAATTTACACCAACGGCCAAATAAGCCCTGAACTTTTATTTTGGCCAAATAAGCCCCTGAACTCATAAAAAAGGTCAAATAAGCCCAGTTGATAAGGTTAAATGCTCAAATAAGGACTAGACGTTTCAAGATTTTCTCATTTAAGGATCAAAATACACAATTCCAACAAATTAGAACATATCTTTTTGTAACCGACATGACGGAAGAGATATGATCCTTGGTAACTAACTTTTAGCCTATAAATTCTCCAAACTTTTTCCTTTGAAAGATACAAGAACATTCTCTCTTACCATATCTATTATTATACTATTATTATCTAAACGATTGCCGCAGAGGTCGTGTAGATAAATAAAACAACTTCCTACTCTCCTAAGGAAAACTCTACAGATTGAATCTTTTAGTGGAACATAGATTCGATTGTGGCTCCATTGTATGTCGAAGGCTATTTCATTGTCCTCTAATTGCATACCAGAATTGGTGGGGGTGAGTTAAGCCTCGACGAGAGTGGCAACCTGCAGCACGCCTTGAAGCCTAAGAAAACTTTCTTACCTAATTTTTCTAACAACTTTAGGCTTAATTTTACCATGGCTTCAACAGTGGCAACCTGCAGCACGCCTTGAAGCCTAAGCAAACTTTCTTACCTAATTTTTCTAACGATCTTTAGGCTTAATTTTACCATGGCTTCAACATTGAGGGAGATGGCTACTGATTTCCAAAAGTTGGCTTGTTTTGATGGGGGGAATTTTGTTCGTTGGCAGAAAAAGATGCATATTCTTCTTACAACATTTAACATCGTCTATGTCCTAACTGATGCTCGTCTAGAAGAGAATGAGGCAGAAACAGCTAAGGAAACTAGGAAATGTCAAAAGTGTGACAATGATGATTATGTCTATAGGGGCTGTATCTTGAACGGTGTTGACTCCATGTGTTTTTGATGATAACAAAATATTCCAATTATTAGTAAGTCTAATTGAGTTCTTTAGTGTGCAATGATTAATTGAGTATTAAACTTAAGAAAGGTTGTGAATGAACCAATCCATGAGAAGCTCAATATCACAGTTCAAGCATGCTAAGGAAAAGGCCCCGCAAGGAAGCACAAGTCAAATGGAAATTGAAGAACGCTTTGTTCAAGGCACTTAAAGAGAAGTTACTTCTAGTGGGACTAACGCCTGAGAATAGGCAAGTTAGCAGCACAAGACATTTATCAGAAGTCGCCTTAGTGGGAGCAATATAGAGCATTCATCAGTGGGACTATAGAAACTGTTAGTTAGCCAGTCAAACTTGTCAGCGCCACTAAAAGACAAGAATAACGGCTAGTTTTTTTCAAACAACCATTTTAATGGTTAGTTTTGGCAGATTTCATATATAAGCCATTAAGAGATCGTTAGCAGTCAGATTTGAACATTCAAGAAGCCAAAAGAAAGCATTAAGTCTCTAGAATCTCTAACAAGTTGTTCTACACTCTTTCATTCATTGTAGCTTGGTTTTGCAAGATTTTTTTTTCACACTTATAATTGTAAATCTTGCCTTGAGCTTAAGGTGTGTACCTAGATCATTTAGGATCTTTTTCAAACATTTTCTAAACACTATTTTGATTGTAATCAGTGCGGTGAAGCACTTGTGGTGAGCTTGGAGAAGCCCGGTTGTGTGTGAGCTTGGTTGAAGCTCGGTTTGTTGTAAAGGCTTGGGGTAGGCCCGTAACTGCATCAGATTAATGGATTGGTTGAAATCCTTGGTCCTTGGTAGGATAGCCAAGGTAAAGGACGTAGGTCAAGAAGAACTGAACATCTATAAATCGATTGTGCAAAGCTAAGTTTCCCCTAATCCCTTTTAGTTACTTTGTCTTTCAAGTCATTTATTGCATGCATTTTATTTCTTACCTTCTATCATATCTGATTGCACATTTATATTGAATTTCTACTTACTTGTTCACTCTCATTTACTGCTCATTGTTGTCATATTCAACTTTACCCAGTGTTTCATTAATCGCATGAGTTGCATCATATACTCTGGTCGCATTTATGCTCTGTTTTGCAGAAAAGTTAATTAAGCTAAAAAATTTTAAAGTATGCTATTCACCCCCCTCTAGCATCACCTTTGGGACCAACAAACAGTATGTCCGATTCCCTTTTGACACTTATGTTAATGTCCCAAACGCGAAGGACTTGTGGGAAAAATTGGAAGCGAGATATATGAGTGAGGATGCAACAAACAGAAAATTTCTGGTTACTAGATGGAACAGTTTCAAGATGATTGATAATAAATCAGTCATGGAGCAATTTCGAGAGATTGAGAAGTTGAATCATTTTAAGCAATATGATATGATCAAAATTGATGAAACCATTGTTGTGTCCTCCATTATTGATAAACTTCCTCCGTCATGCAAAGATCTAAGAGAACTTTGAAACATAGAAAGGAAGATATTTCTCTTGAAGATCTTGCTAATAGCTTGAGACTTGAAGAGCCATATAGAATAGAGAATGAGAAAGAGAAAAAGCCTCAAAACATAGATGTTCAAGGTCAGAAAATCAAGCAAGCCCTACAAGCCCTTCAAGAAGAAGAAGGATTCCATGAAGGCTCAAGGTCAGAAATTCAAAAAGCCAAAAGGTCCATGCTTTCATTATGGCAAGCTTGGGCATTGATCGGTCGTTTGACAATCATAAAAATAATCCCCACAAAAATTAACTAAAATAGCTAGGGCAAGTAGGGGTCGAATCCCACAGAGAAGGGTTATAATTGTGAAGATCTTTTCCTAAGAATATATCTTTTCCAAAAATCACTTAGAAAACAGGGGATTAGAGAAATTAATTATAAAGAAAACAATTAAACTAAAAACAAGGCAAAATAAATTAAATCTAAATCTATGGCAAATTATAAAAGAAAACAATAATTATAAAGCATACTTCTTCTCCGATGGTATGAATCAATCAGATTAACTATGGATCATTGACTTAAAAGGTGAATTTAGCATCTTATTCTTGATGACAACTGGTATAGGAAAATTTCAACATGTATATTAGATAAGAGGCCGGTCAAAGTTGCAGTTATCCCTTTTATTCCTTCAGCAATCAATTACTTTTTCAGGGCCTAAAGATCGCTTGAGAACAAAGCTTTAAGAACAATTAATTTACACACATGCCTACAAGTAGAACCATACGAGGAGCAATTTCTCACCCCCAATAGACAAACTCCCATCAGGCAGCGGTCAAACAAACCCGATTTGCTACAATAAATCAAACTCGGAGGTAAAGCCTCATTTTATTAGCGGTAGATGTATCCAATTACGTCATTAGTGGCCACATAAATCAATAAGATTCAAGATCATAAAATAAAACAGGGTTTTGCCTACTATCTATCAAGAACTTAACACTAAATTATAAGTATAGAAATCTCACCATAATCAATTGATTGAATTCACCAAAGGATAAGAAGTATTAAGGGTTTAGCTACTCATGGACTTGGGAAAATCCATGAGAGGTATAAGAATACTTACAGGACTTGAAAGAGGCGATATCCTCCCTTGAAATCCCTAGGTTTATCGCACCCTTCTATGGTTCGAGAGGGTGTCAACTCCCCTTCTAAAAACTAGAGAAAAGTTAAACTAAAGAAAGGTAGAAAAAGAGAATTATGTGTTGTGTAAAAGTATATGTGATTTGTGTTACAGGAGGTGGCTATTTATAGTGGAGGAATAATCTAATGACTCCTATTAGACTTAGGAAAGAGGAAGGACGGTTTTAGGGGCTGACTTGGTCTCCAAGTTGGATTAAAAGTCTTCCTAGAGTAGAATTCAAGTCAAAATAGGATTCTGGAATTTTCTGGATTTCTGCAGAAACTTCAATGGAAGATTCGGGCTTGAAGATGGCAGAACTGGGCTTTTGACTTCAAAGGAAAGTTGTAGATCTCGGAATTAGCTTTCCAACGGCCACTCATGGGCTCAAAACGGACATCTGAGCCTTTCTACCTAGACTGCGCTGATTCCTATTCCAAATAGGACTAGTTGTGGGAAATTACGGGATTTGGATATTTTGGAAGGTTCATGCCGCACCAATTGGGATTTTAACTCCAATTGTAGACTTATATGGGCTGAGTATTATCCCATATAAAATATCCAAAAATCCTTAACTTCCGGGCTTGGCTTCAATCCTTTGCAAAATAGCTCCAAATCTTCAATTCTTACTTCTTGAAATAATTGTTCAATAGTCTTCAAATCTTCAAAATATCTTCAAACTCGAATTTCGAATCTTCAAATCTTCATTCCAAATGACTAAATCCATAGTGGAGTAAAAAGTCTCCAAAATAGCTCCAAAAAGAGTGAAAAACAATAAGTTTTCACTTTTCTTGTCTTCAAGACCTAAAAACACAAATACTAGCAAAATAGGGTAAAAACATATATAAAAGTGGCAAAAAGTATGGCAAAATAGCTATAAAAATATGCATAATTTTGGCTCGATCAGGAAAGGAGTGTTATTTTCTCAAAAAGAAAAATGATGCCCCTGCTGGTTTAAATGAGAAATTTGTTGCAGTGATATCTAAAATCAATCTCATGGAGAATGATGTTGCTTGGTGGATAGACTCAGGAGCCACCAAACATGTTTGCAAGGACAAAGATCATTTCAAGACCTTAAATAAAGAGGATGATAGAAGCATTTTGTTGGTCCACTTAGATGTGCTAGAGGGGGGTGAATAGCACTTTGTCGATTTTTAAGTTCACTAAAAAGCGTTGAAGACACTATTTCAGATTATAATAAACTCACTAATGCAAAGCAGGGAAATAAACATTAAGCGAAGGCAAGTGAAAGTAAGAGGATAAAGATAAAGACGTTAACAACTAAATAGTGGAAAAGTAAAGAGATTGAGAGAAGATAAAACTGGAACGATGAAGGGAGAGATGGAAGATTGATGATACGTCGATTTATAGCGGTTCGGCCTTTCACACCTATGTCCTCTACCTTGGATACCCCACCAAGGATTTTCAAATCCACTATACAGTGAAGTTAACCAGGGCTTCACCAAACCTATTACAATCCCAAAGCTTCAAACCCGAAGCTTTGACACCGAGTGCAAACCCACACTCAATACAACCCCAAGTGCAAACCCACACTTGTAAAAACACAAATAAACAAGTATCAAAGTGTAGAAATGATCTCAACAGATCGAAATACACACAATCAAACCTAAAATAATTCTAAAGATATAAACTTTAAGCGCTAATACAAATATCCAAGCTAACAAGATGAACTAAAAATAAAGAACAAAACTTGGATGTTAGGGATTTTGAAATTCTGAAGAAAGAGAATAATCTGATCTTCAATTGTACTCCAAAACATATCCTCAAACGGTTAGATTTGAGAATTTATAATTCTCTCTAGCAAACTAGCCGTTTGGTTTGAAATTCAAACCATTTTCCCGTTTTTCTTGTCCTTTAATCACGCCAGCTGTTAACAGCTTTAGCGCGTCCGTACGACGTTGATCGCTTCATCGTGTCCGTACTGTTTATCCAGTGGCTGCTAGTTGCCTTTACTTCCAGATCATTGATCCCATTAATGTCTTCAAGTTTTCTTCTCACTTCAAAATTTGTTCTTGACTTGATGATTCTTCACACATGCTGTCTTGATTGCATTGACTCAATTCTGACTTTTTCTTTCTGAATTGGCCGTCTTTGGCTTCAATGATCTTCTTTAAAATTCTTGAAATCTTCAAGCATCAAAGGCTTCATGGCATTCTTGTACATTAGTGTCTCTAATGCAGTATTCTTTTTAAGGATCTACAATGCTACAACCTTTCTCTATTAAAGGCTTTACTGCACACTAAGTACATATGTTAGCTTACATAATTAGGCTTATTTTGTTATCATCAAAAACAGTCAGGGTTCAACAATCTCCCATTTTTTTGATGATGAGAAAACTAGTCATGAATTGAGATAGAGCTAATCTAACATAGGGAAATATGATAGTGAGGTAAGACTTCCCCTAAGTTCATGCCAACTAAATTCAAAATTGATCAGAGCAATAGAGATATGTAGGATCTATATCAAGTTCAAAACAGGTTTGAAAAAAACTAGAAACATAAATAAGATAGGAACTAGAAATAAACCAGAAAATCCCATTAATGGCATTAACACATATATACAGTTAAGTTCAACCAAATAAAGAGGGGTTTTCGAAAGATTTACCAGTAAGCTTTTTGAACTCCCCTTGAGTTAGTCAATTCATCTTCGCCATCAACCCCAACCAAGCATGCCAAAGTTTCCTCTAAGCATGCTGAATTTTTTTTTAATGCTGACCACACTAGATAAAAGCATTAATCTCACAGCATATATATATAACAGATATTCAATAGGCTCAATTCACAATTCTTCTCCCCCTTTTTGTCATAAGCAAAAAAGGTTTAATGTTTCCAGTATAAGATTGTTAGAGAGAAATTCCAGAAACATACATAATAAAGCAAAAACATAAGATAGATAAAAAGGCATCCACATGCCTCAAGGCAAATATCCAGAATATTCAAGGCACTCAGCAGGTGCCAAAATACATACCAAATAAAGTAAATAATAGAGTTTTAAATGCATATGAAATGCATGAAATGATCAGAATGCAAATGGATAATGCAACTATTGCAATCTATTCCTTGTCTCCTTCAACTTCTTGCTCAGAGCTGCTTGAGGGAATAATGACTTTGGCAGTTGATTTCTGCTGCGATGACTCTGACTTTGCTTTGTTTCCTGATGGACTTGGAGTGGTGATAGCTTCAGCTTCCTTGGCCATTTTTGATCTAGTTACTCTGCCAGTACCTGCTACTTTGTTGGTTGCTATGGCTTTTCTTTTCACTCATCCTTTGTGAGTTCCTTTCTTAGGAGTATTTTGGACATCCTTGAAAATCTCCGTAGCCAGTTCTTCTTTTCTTGCTTCTTACTCAGATCCTCAGCAGATAATTCTTCAGCAATCATCACATCAATGTCATCAGTGGTTTGCTTGATGATCTCATCAGCTTCCTTCTTCTTTGCAACTTCTTCTTCTTGCTATTCTGTATTGGTGGTTTCAGTTTTCTTAGTTTGCTGTTCTTCTTCACCTTTTTTCTTCTACAATTCTATCTTCAACATCTTTCTTGGATTTGTCACCAATGGAAGAACTATCTGCAGTTGACTTGTGATCATCATCATTTTCTTCATCCGAGCTATCAGGTTGAATGATAGCTTGTTTCTCTGCAGGTTTCTTTGCTCCAACAATGTCACTAACAGTCTTTTCATTTTCCTGTTGCTCATTCTTTTTCTTCTACTATTGCTCACTCTTTTTCTTCTTCTGTTGCTCCTTTGCTTTCTGTTGTTGCTCTCTTTCATAGGCCTTATTCGCCTCTTTTACTATTTATGCTACTCTCTTTGCTTGTTCTATATCTTCCTCAGATGTGTATCCATGAGGCTTCATTGATGCGTCCCATCTCTGCTTGGATTCCTGACTTATCTTCTTTAACTGTTCATCCATTTCCTTCCAACTCTTTAGCTTTTCAGTCAGTCTAGTAGCATCTTTGACTCTTCTACTCATGTATGCTGTTGCAAGTGAATCATAGCATTCACCCATCTTCTCATGACTTGCTAAGACCTGATTCATATCATTCATAAATTTGACACACAGCATCTGAGTATTTCCTATCAGAGTTCCCATCAAGCTGCTTAGCTTTCCAATCTCTTGTGCTAGGCAGGTAATATCCTCCTTCATTGCTACTGCTAGTCCATTCATCTTATCCATCACAACATCTTCTCCTTTCTTCACTTCAGTTGCAACATTTTGTGCAATAGTTTCCATCATTTGCTGTTCTGTAATAGTGTTCTTAATGAACCTATCAGTAGTCTCTTTGGAGAACTTGACACAGCCTTCTACAACAAATCTTGCAATTAGTGACGTTTTGCTACGTGACGTACTATTAATATGTCACAAAAGGTATACATAACGTGACGAAAAATTAAATTTGTCACTCAATTTCAAAAGCCGGGCATTATCTGTGACGATCACTTTCAGCGTCCCATAAGAACGTCACAAAATGTGTGGCGCCAAATTTTACCACCAAATGAAGATGGAGGGAAACCTTTTAATGACGATATGTAGCTTTTTGTGACATTCTCACTTCGTCATTAATGTATTTAATTTTTTGTGACGATTATGTAATGTCTTTTGTCGGAAAGAAATTTTTACATGCTGTCACTAATATTACTATACAATTTTCGTGACCATTTGGTTTTGTCACGTCTTATTTATCATTTTTGTGACGTCCATAAATGTCACTAATCTTTGCCTATGCGTGACGATCACATTCTGTCACACATAAATATACCATTATGTGACAGGATTACATTATGTCATGATTGTTTGATTATTGCATGACATTAGTTTATTGTCACAAATGAGATCACATTCACATGTTTTTATACGTGACATATTGTTTATGTCACGTATTGTATTAAATTATTTGTGACATAAAGAAATGTCACCAAATGTGACATATTGTTTATGTCACGTATTGTATAAAATTATTTGTGACATAAAGTGATGTCACCAAATTTTTATACACCCTTTTACCCATATTGCTAGTTTTAGCTTATAGAAAATAGCATTTGTAAAATATGTAAGCATATTGTTTTTTTTTTTACCGATTTAAACATTTTTTTAGAAAAGATAAAGTATTTGCCATCCCATTGAATTGTTCATCTAAATCAAGTGAAGTAAAATTTATAATCTTAAATTGAAAAAGTATGAAAAAAAAAGGATAAAAAAATAAGACATACATAATAAAGTATTATAATAATGAGGGAAATACCAAGCTTTTAAAGAAAAAAATTACAAAGTAGGATCTAAATCACTGTCATATTCATCATCATTACTCTCAGATTCTGTCTCCACATTGATGTCTTGGTCAAGGTTTTCTATGCAAGTATCCTCCTTTGATTTTTTGTTTCTTTCAACAAATCTAGACTCAATGACTTCTGCAGCAATATCATTCATCTGTAATGGTCCTTCTCCATAACGCTCTTGGACAGTCCTACCAATACCAGTAAATTCATCATCTTCATCAATGAGAGCATGCGTATCAAATATTTCAGAATTTTCCCCATGTTCAACCTCTGGAACATCATACAAATGTCTATGATGAAAGTTTTGTACCACTTTCCAATCTCTCCCTAACTTCACATCATCCAAGTAAAAAACTTGCTTCGCTTGAATTGCTAATATAAAAGGATCATTCTCATACCAAGTTCCTTTCACATTAATACTAGTTAGATGACCATCTCTAAGAATTTTTCTCTTACCTCCAAGGTCAAACCACTTACACCTAAACATAACAACCTTACAGTTAATATAATCTAACTGAATAATATCATTCAGAACACCATAAAAGTCAACTTCATCATCTCCATGGTTCCCCTCAACTACTACACCACTATTTTGACAGCTTAAATGGAGATCTCGTTTCTCGGTGTGGAACCTAACCCCATTAACAATACAGCCGGTGTACCTTTTAACACGATTGTCAGGAGTAGAAGCTAATGAGAACAGTTCATCAGAGACTTCTTCCGAACTTGAGATCGCAACCGTGTAACCTACAATTCAAAAGGAAGAAAACCGTATAAATGGTAGAAAAAGGTATTTATACTTCTATTGTCATTGATTCCAAAAAAGTTACATGTTTTTTAAACCACAGGGGAAACTGTTGTTGATGCCTTTCTTCAATAGCGGATACGTTTTGCAACTGAAGCTCCATCTTATGTTTTCTACATTAGCATGCGAAACGAATTAAAATGCCATTTACTAAATATTCTATTATGAAAAAAATTCGAAAGACTTACTGTAAGAATGGTTCAACTTCATCACAATTATTCAGAATATACCACTCAATCTTTTTAAAGTCTTCATCTGATAAGAACTCATATTTGTATGCACCAAGAGGACGAACGCTTGTTGAAAAAACAAGCAATTCTCGATCATTTATGTCTTTCCCTCCATCATAGTTTCTGTCTTCCCGATTAAATCTAGTCTCAATCCCAGAAAGGTACATGGAACAAAATGTTAAGCATTCAGTATAAATGTAGGACTCTGCAATACATCCTTCTAGACGAGCTTTGTTCCTCACATATGCTTTCAGCTTACCTAAGAACCTGAGATATTTAAAAATAGAAAATTATTATACTTTCAAAAAATGGAATCTCAAATTTAAATTTTATTATAGTATTATGCATATTACCTTTCGATCACATACATCCATCGATAATGTACAGGCCCTCCAAGCATGGCCTCATGTGGCAAGTGTATAGCCAAGTGCAACATTACATCAAAAAAAGCAGGAGGGAAAATTTTCTCAAGCTTGCATAGAATGATGACAATATCAGCTTGTAAATCCTTTAAATCTTTTCTCTTCAATGTCTTACAACACAATCTCTTAAAGAAATTACCCAATTCATCCAATGCTTGGAAGACATCCTTTGGTACAAACTTCCGAATAGCAGCTGGAAGTAGTCTCTGTAAAAGAATATGGCAATCATGACTTTTCAATCCAGAAAGCTTACCATCGTTGGCATTAGCACATCGTGAGATGTTTGATGCATATCCGTCTAGAAATTTGACTGATTTCAAAAACTCACAAAACTCCTTCTTCTCATTCTTTGACAAAGTGTAGCATGCATGAGGCATCAAATAGGCACATTCGACTGTTTTTTCAAATGCAATTCCTTCTTTATGTTCAAATCTTCTAAATCTAACCTTGCAGTTATCTTATCCTTTGTCTTCCCTTCTATGTTCAACATCGTGCCAAAAACATTCTCACAAATGTTTTTCTCAATATGCATAACATCAAGATTGTTTCGTAACTTCAATGTTTTCCAATAAGGCAACTCGAAAAAAATGCTCTTTTTAGTCCAATTCAACTCTTTAGGGGTTCTTTTCCTCTTCTTGTTGTTCGGATGCTTCCCAAAAGCATTGTCTTTGACGGCCTCCAACTGTTATAACAAGTCTGTCTCGGATAACTCCCTCGGCTTTGCCCTATTTTCTATTTTACCATCAAATATTTTGCTTCTTCTCCAACCATGGCCTTCGGGCAAAAAACAACGATGATGCATATAACAAATCTTGTTTCTTAACCTTAAGTGAGGAGTTTCATCATTACAAACTGGACACGCCAAATATCCTTTTGTACTCCAACCAGATAAATCTCCATAAGCAGGGAAGTCATTTATAGTCCACATAATCGCAGCATGCAACTGAAAATATTCCTTTTTATAAGCATCATAAGTGTAAACACCATTTTCCCATAAATCTTTTAACTCATCTATCAACGGCCTTAAATAAACGTCAATATCTTTTCCAGGAGAGTTTTTCCCAGGAATAAGTAAGGACATCATTATAAATGACTCTTTCATACATTTCCATGGCGGAAGGTTATACGGCATTACCAAGACAGGCCACATGCTATAAGTAGAGCTCATGATTCCAAAAGGATTAAAGCCATCAGTAGCTAACCCAAGCCGAACATTACGTGAATCCCGAGAAAACCACTCATGTTCCTTGTCAAATGCTTTCCATGCATCTCCATCAGCTGGATGCCTCAATGTATCATCATCAATGCGTTTTTCTTTATGCCACCACATATCCTTAGCTGTCTTCTTGGACATATACAATCTTTGGAGTCTTGGTTTTAAAGGAAAATAACGCAAGACTTTCCATGGAATTTTCTTATCATCAAACTTCCACCTTGATGTGCCACAAACAGGACAACTTTGGTGGTCTTTGAATTCTCCCCAAAACAAAGCACAATCATATCTGCAGGCATGGATTGGTACATAGTTAAGACCTAAGTCTCTCAACATTCTTGTAGCTTCATAATACGATGAAGGAATCGTACTAGCTGGGAAAGCCTCCCTCAACAATGATAATATCATATTTACTGACTTGTTGCTCATTTGTGTGTACACTTTTGCATGCAACAATTTCACAATGAAAGATAATGTAGACATTTCTGTATATTCCGGTAGTAATCGACCTTGTGCCTGCTCCAATAACTTGGTAAACTTAATACTTTCCTCCTCACTCAGATGCGAACCGAAATCAAAACCATCCCCAATTTCATCTTGATTCATTTTAGGATATACGTCGTCTAATAAGTCAAACACCCATCATCCATCTGCTCATCATTACTATGCGGACAATTACTGGAACTACCATTATCTTCATTCTCATGACTTGGAAACTTAGTGTCCGATTTCTCTCCGTGATGAATCCATTTGGTGTAGGTCTGTGACATTCCGTTCAAAAGCAAATGATCTTCAACTTCATCTAGGTTCTTACTATATACATTCAAACAATCTCGACAAGGACATCGAACTTTAGATTCTGCTCCCATAGTATTCCGCACAAATTTCATGAATGAGGATACTCCTAAAACATACTTTTCTGAATATTTATTCTCAAACATCCAATCTTTATCCATTATAATTTTGACCTTAACAAAACAATTGAAAGCATATATACAATCATTAGAACTGAAAAAAAAAAGGACACATAGCTACTGTAGAAAATTTGTCATTACGTGTATGCATACTTCCTACTAACTTTATTGAACATTAGTTTCTTCCATATTTCAATTTCTTTGTTTTTCTGATAGTATATATATAGCTATCACATTAACATACATCCACTTAAAAACCTAACTCTCATGATACAGAAAGCATAACATAATTCCAAAAAAAAAATACCTGAAATTTCAAAGACCAAGGTTAATAGCTCAATTCAAAGGAGATATGCTGTTGCTGGTGCTGCAGATTATTGTTGTTTCCGTTTGGCTTCCTATTGACAAGCCAGGGATTCTGGAGTGTGTTCTTTCTTCCTAGAATAATCTACTTGGGTATATCTGGTCCTGAAGATCGTCTTATTAGAGGAATCAAAAGAAGCCTTAAGTGGGTGGGGGTATAGCAATCGAAAGCGCTAACAACGGATAAGCATTCACCAACAAAAGCAGACAGACCACTTATTGCAAGAACAGGAAAAAGAGCAAGGACATTCAGACTATAATCAATATATAAAAAAATTATTTAAAAAATCGAATTAATTAACACAAAAAATTACCTGAAATTTCAAAAACCAAGGCTAATAGCTCAAATAAAAAGCAATACGTTGTTGCTGGTGCAGCAGATTATTGTTTTACTGTTGTTTCCGTTTGGCTTCCTATGAATCAGACTATAATCAATATACATATAAAAAAATTTATTTAAGAAATAGAATAAATTAACACAAAAAATTACCTGGAATTTCAAAGACCAAAGGCTAATAGCTCAAATAAAAGAAGATATGGTGTTGTTGCTGTTCCCGTTAGGCTTCTGCTGTATTTCTTCTTAGACCTTTTAGCTAATAAATAAAAATATCGGTGCAGAAAATTCTAAAAGAAAAATATCGGTGTAGAAGAAACGAGATGTACCCAAAAACACAAACAGAAGGCCAATCTTATTTCCCAAATCAATAGGTGGGTTTATGAGACTCAACCAGGTATGTGGGACCTTACTTTAATAGATCCAGCTAGGGACAATCGGTTACTTTGTGATCTTTTTGGCCATGAGAAAGTAGGAAAAGAGTTGGAGTCGAATCTTATAAGCAATTGGGAGGCCTCGTTTAAAGGAAAATCTAAAGGAAATCGAAGGTTCATCCAAATAAAAAGGGCAGCCAGAACAAAGACTCTCATAGAAGCAAGACGGCAGATGGCAGAAAGAAAGGAATTCTATTCTCATGAATCTTTATCTACTACTATTGAATTGATTGAAGCAAGTGGATCTACTAGCAGCTCTAACACAACTGAAGGGGTGGTGGTGGCTGACCCGCAACAGCCACACGAGGACCAATGAGTCTAATGGCTTGGAACTGCCAAGGGCTTGGACAACCCTCGGCAGTCCGAGCTCTGAGAGAGCTCATCCAAAAACACCATCCCTCCGTTGCTTTTCTTAGCGAAACCAAGTAAAGGAGATCAAGATTGGAAAGGTTAAGGAACCAGTTTGGTTTTACAAACAGTTTTTATGTTGATCCAATAGGAAGATCTGGCGGACTTGCTTTATGGTGGCATAATGATTTTAGTTTGGAAATTTTGGGCTCTAGAAAATTCTTTTTGGATGTTAAACTTAATTTGAACAGCAACCAATATTGGTTTTGCACTTTTGTTTATGGGGATCCAAAGAAACCAGGGAGAAGAGATGTATGGGATGCCATTGCTGTATTGAGAGGAAATAATGAGGAAATGTGGTGCTGCATGGGTGATTTCAATGCTATCAGCAATCAAGCACAAAAACGTGGAGGTAGGCCAATTGATGAGCACCAGGCTTATCTTTTCAATAGTTTCATCCAACTCTGTAATTTCATGGAGGTTGAGGTTCAAGGAGGAGCCTTCTCTTGGTCCAATAATAGAACAGAGGAGGATAACATTCAAGAGAGGCTTGACAAAATTCTTGCAACAGTGGAGTGGAGTGATTTTTTCAACAGTGCTCAAGGCTGGTATGAACCGAATATTGCTTCGGACCATAATCCTGTCTTTCTTTCCCTTGATAAGATTAAAGGCAGCAAGAAAAGGGATTTCAGGTTTGAGTCTAAATGGTTACTTGATGATGATTGTCCGGGTGTTGTTGAGGATGGTTGGACAGAACTTGTAAACGGATCCAGAATGTTTAAACTTGCGAGGAAACTCACAGCCACTAGAAACAAGCTTAAAAAATGGAGCAAGGAGAAATTTCAGAATCCAAGGCTGGCTATTGAAGCAATGAAGAAAATAATCCAAGCAATTCAAGCACTCCCTCTCACTGACTCTTTAAAAGAGGAAGTCACTGCTTTAAAAAAGTCAATTGATGAGAAATGGCAAATGGAAGAGAGGCAATGGCACCAAAGATCAAGACTGAATTGGATTCAATTTGGGGATCGTAATACCAAATTTTTCCATTCTACAACAATACAGAGGAGGAGAAGGAATACTATTAGTAGAATTCGGCTTGATGATGACAGTTGGCTCGAAGGGGAGGAAGATATTAGGAATCACATTCTGAGCTATTATAAGGAGTTATTCACGGCTGGGGACCTAAGGAATGTGGAGGAAGTTTTGGAAGCAGTTAATCTGGTGGTAACAGCTGAAATGAATGAAGCTTTAAGTCGTCCAGTTGGTGGTGACGAGATTGAGAAGGCAGTCTTTGCTTTGGGAGCCCTTAAAGCACCGGGGCCGGATGGTTTTTCTGGTATCTTCTATCACCAATTTTGGGGCCAAATCAAAACTCAAGTAGTGGAAGCAGTGAATAGTTTTTTCGAGAGTGGTCACATGTTACGGGAATTTAATCGCACTAATATTGTCCTTGTTCCTAAGCAACAACAGCCTGAGTCGGTCTCTCACTTTCGACCAATTGGGCTTTGCAATTTCATCTACAAGGTCATCTCGAAAATTCTTGCAAATAGGGTGAAAGACATACTCCCTTGCATTATATCTCCAACCCAATCAGCATTTGTCTCAGGGCGTCAAATCCAAGACAATATCATCATCGCTCATGAAGCTTTTCATGCTCTTAAAGAACGCAGAAACGGGCGCAAAGGCTTCATGGCACTTAAACTTGACCTTAGCAAAGCCTATGACCGTGTTGAATGGTCCTTCCTCGAAAAGCTTTTGAGTAAAATGGGATTCTGTTCTTTTTGGGTGTCACGGGTTATGAAGTGTGTAACTACTGTACAATTCTCTATTGTCTTCAATGGGGAGAGAGGAGATTTCTTCCTGCCTGAGAGGGGTTTGCGACAAGGCGACCCTCTCTCACCTTATTTGTTCATTTTCATTGCGGAGGTGCTATCTTGTCTCATTAACAAAGCCATTGCAACGGGTCAGTGGCAAGGTTTTCGCATCAACAGAAGATGTCCTCTCCTTTCGCATCTTTTGTTTGCAGATGATTGCATTTTATTCTCTGCTGCTGATCAGAAAAATTGTGATGTTATCATGGATATCTTGGAGAAATTCAAAAACGCTACAGGTCAGATGGTTAACTTCTCAAAATCTGCAGTTTACTTTTCTTCTAATGTCAATGGAACTTGCAGGCGTGAGTTGAGAAATAAACTGTTAGTCCAAGATATGGCCCAGGACAGTAAGTATTTGGGACTCCCTACTATTTGGGGAAGAGGTAATAGAGCTACCTTGCGTTTTATTCTGGATAAAATTCAATCTAAAGTGCATGGATGGAAATGTAAACTTCTTTCACAAGCTGGAAAGGAAGTTTTGCTAAAGGCCGTGGCGGCGGCGGTGCCGGTCTACGTTATGCAATGCTTTCTGCTTCCCCATTCTTTCTGCAAGGACATTAATGGCATCCTTAACAGGTTTTGGTGGAATGGTAAAGATGATAATGATCATAGTATCCACTGGCTAAAATGGGCTCACCTAGCTTCTCACAAAGATCATGGTGGTATGGGCTTTCGTGATTTCAACAGCTTTAATATAGCCCTTCTCGCCAAACAAGCATGGAGATTGATAACCAACCCCGATAGTCTCTGTTCCAAAATTCTTAAGGGTATCTACTTTCCTCATAGTTCCCTTTTGGAAGCACCGAGAGGTAGGAAAGGATCATGGGCATGGAGAAGCATTTACGAGGGCATTGAGCTTATTAGAAAAGGTGCAAGATGGAACATAGGCAATGAAGAGAATGTTCTGATTTGGCATGACAAGTGGATTCCAAACCTTCCTTCCTTTAAAGTTTCTTCCCAACCTCCGAATGAATTCAGTCCCCAACTAGTGCGAGATCTCATTGATTCAGAACATAGAAGATGGAAGTCTGAGGTGCTTAATGAACTGTTCAGTAAAGAAGAGGTCAATGCTATTAAAAAGATCTCGATCGGCCCCCATGATCTTCATGACAAACTAGTGTGGCACTTCACCACGGATGGAGCCTATACGGTCAAGTCTGGTTATAGACTTTTTCATAATCATGATTCGTTACAAGACAGAGATGTCTCTGTCTCGAATCATTCTCTATCCAATAATTTTTGGAGGAAAGTTTGGGGTCTTAATTCTGTGCCAAAGGTGAGGAATTTTATTTGGAGAGCCTGCAAAAACATCATCTCGACAAGAGAGAACTTGGTTAAGAGACATCATGGTATGGACTCTAGTTGCTTACGTTGTGGAGAGGAAGTTGAGTCCCTTGAGCATATCTTGTTCTTCTGCCCGTTTGCTCAGGCTACTTGGAAACTCTCTCACTTTAGCTATTCACCAAGGAGGGAAGGCTTTACTAGCTTTAAGAATTGGTGGGATAAGGTGGCCTGCACTTTTGCGGATTTTGGGTCCTTTAGTTCCATTAGTCTCATCAGTTATTTATGTTGGAATATTTGGAAGGCAAGGAATGCTTTTCTTTTAGAAGGACAAAATGGCGAGCCAATGCGAGTTTGGAACAATGCTTGGCAGGAATTTCTTGAATTCATGGAGAAAACAGCAAAAGTAAGCCCTCAACAGATGTCAAGCTTTGAAAGTACTCCATGGCAGCCCCCTCCGAATGATTCTATTAAGATTAACTGTGATGCAGCTTTCGACAAGGCGACGGGAGAGACAGGTTTAGCAGCAGTTTGTCGAGACCATACTGGAGCCATTATTGATGGTACTTCTTGCATTGCTTTTGCGGATTCAGTGGATGTTGCTGAAGCTCTCGCTGTTAGAATGGCCTGTAAATTAGCTCTGCATCGTGGCTGGCACAAAGTCATAGTGGAATCTGATAATCAAGCTCTCATACATCGCCTCAATAATCAAGCTCAAAAGTCTAGGTGGGACTCTTTTGCTGTTGAGGTGGATATTAAGAAAATTGCTTGTATTATGCGTCTTGTTTCTTTTGTTTATGTTAATAGATCAGCCAACAAAGTGGCAGATTGGGTTGCTAAAAAGTCTAGATTAAGAGCTTGCCCTTTTGACTGGATGTACTCCCCCCCCCAAGTGAACTGGTGGGGCTCCTTAATTATCAATGAATTTGGCTGTTTCCCAGCCTTGTTTCTTGAACAAAAAAAAAACAAGTTTGAGTTTAGGCTTCCTCCTACTCTTCTTTTTCTTTTTCTTTTTTTGGTGTCAGACCTCCTATTACCTAGTACATCATAGGACTTTGTATTTGGTCTTGGCACTTTAAAACAAACTGATTTATTCTTTCACTATAAGAGCCTATAGGCCTTACGGCCAATGCAATTGCAATTAATCAAGCATTTTTTTGGGCCAACTTTACGTCATATTATATTTTAATCGACCTAGAAAGCTTGAATTCAAAGTTGAAGCCCACACAGTAACAAAGGCTAGTAGTAGAAGTCAGACAAAAAAAAAGGTAAAGTGTAGAAGTGACCTTTTAATCATTAAAAAAATAAATAAATAAATAAAAAGGACCTTTTAATCGTTAAATTATGTGGCCAAAAAATCGTTAAATTAAATATAATTAAAGGTGTCCTTTAAAGTTAAGCGGAGCATTTTAGCATTTCCTTTGGGTGCATTTAAGCAGGTCTAAAACCCCTAGAAATTTGCTCGATTCATCCCTGAAACCGATTGCTCATCTCTTGATTTTTTCATTTGTTTACATGATTTCTTGATTTAATTTCTTCTCCTCTCAATTCATGGATCAAATCCCTAGTACCAGTTCCGGTCCTATTCCCCCATTTGAATCGAAATCAGTGGAGAACAAACCTTGGCTTTCTCTTTTCGATCCTCCTGACTACTCGTTAGAGGAAATCTCAGCATCGAAAGAGCAGAACAAAGTCCGGCGTGCGCCTGAAGATGTATACGATGAGGTTACAAAAGAGTGGCGGTACTGTATTTCTCTTCAGTTCATGGGTAAGGTTCCCAATATGAGTCAGATGCAACGAGTTCTAAATCAAATATGGGGTCACGATGGACAAGTCCGTATCACATCCACAGATTCTGATTTGTTCATTGTTCAACTCCCATTGGAAAGTACCAGGCAATGGATTCTTGAATCGGGGCCATGGCATGTCATTAATCGTCCCGTGGTGGTGCGAAAATGGGAACCCGGAGATGCTAAGATTGAGCTGGACCTATCTAAATTCCCCATTTGGGTGAATTTGAAAGGAGTACCTCTTGAGCTCTACATAAGGAAAGGACTCAGCTTCATTGCTTCTGGTCTTGGTAAGCCACTCTACATGGATAGGTCTACTGCACTTAAACAGAAATTGTTCACTGCAAAAGTATGCGTAGAAATTGATTTTACTTCTGAAATCTCTGATTACTTAGAAGTAGAATTGAAAGATGGGTCTATAGTGAGGATTGGTGTAGATATTCCCTGGAAACCCCCAAGATGCCTAAAATGCAAAGTTTTTGGACATAATGACTGTACAAAGAAAGTTGCTGAACAGAAATGGATTCCTAAACAATCAAAGCCTGTTAATACCGTAGAAATTCCTATTAGAGAGAACACTCCAGATGTAAATAATACTATTGAACAGCCTGATATTCTATCTGATACTCATTTTCCTCCTTTAAGTGTGGACAAAGCTAAAGAAAAAGCAAAGGGTAAACTAGTCGTAGGCTCTGCCTCCTCTGCCTCAGGCAATAGATTTTCTATTCTTGAATCTGCAGAAGTGAATGACTTGGATGGTAGTACAGCTGCTAATATCCCTGTGGAAATAGTGGGGAAATTTTCCCCTAGGAAGGCTAGGGCGGCGTCTGCCAGAGTAGCTGAAATTGTAAAACAAGTCAAGTCTAAGAAAAAGTCTCCAATTCAGAAAGTCAACAAGCAAGTTAGAGCCAATCACAATGGTTCTTCTAGTTCACAACCCTCCTCTCAATGAATTTAGGAATCTGGAATGTGAGGGGGTTAAATAACCCCATGAAACAGATAGAGGTTGTTAAAAGGTACATGCACTTGAATGTTGACATCATTTGTATGCTAGAAACTAGAGTAAAACCCCAGAATGCTCAAAAGATTATTTCTAAACACTTTGGTGGATGGAGTTTTGTTAACAATTATGATTCAGCTGTAAATGGTCGAATTTGGATATTGGTGAGAGCAGGCATCCAATTTGATCTTTTGAATATTGATGATCAGTGTATTTCTATCAAAGTTTTTCAGTCACAAACTACTTTTTACTTTACTGCTGTTTATGGTCATAATACAGGCATGGATAGGAGAAGACTATGGATGAAGCTTAGAAGTATGGCACATGATTTTCAGGATAGTCCATGGTTATTAGCTGGGGATTTTAATTGTATTTGTTGCAGAGAAGAAAGCTCTGATTACTCTGGTAATTCCTCTGATATTTCTGAGTTCAAGGAATTTTTGTCTGATTCTGAACTCTTTGACCATGCTTATACTGACCCAGTTTTCACATGGTGCGATAAACATGATGATAAGCCTCTATCAAGGAAACTTGACAGAGTATTGATAAACTCCACATGGCTTACCCAATTTGCTAATTCACTAGTTGAATTTCTGTTGCCTGAAGTATCAGACCATTGCTTCATGATGGTTAAGACTGAAGTTGGTTTTTACTCTCCTCCAAAACCTCTCAAATTCTTCAATTTCTGGACACATCACCCAAAATTCATGGAATTGGTTGAAGACAGCTAGCAAGTCCCTGTCTTTGGAAATCCCATGCTTAGATTATATAGAAAACTGAAGAAGTTAAAACCAATATTGACGGACTTCAATAAGCAATTTTTTGGAAATCTTTCTGAAAAGGTCATTGAGAAAAAGGCTGAGATTGCTACATTACAACATGAAATGCTTAGTTCTCCTACAGAGTCTTTAATTCGGAGAATCAAAGTTGTTACTAATGAGTTACATGAACTGCAGATTGCGGAAGAGAGTTTTTACAAGCAAAAGTCAAGGATTCAGTGGCTTAAAGAAGGAGATCTCAACACTGGTTTCTTTCATAAATCA